>JAGVSQ010001818.1:0-27236 GCA_022683975.1 Rhyacophila evoluta | reverse complement strand
GATTAATATTGTTTTTTTTTTAATATTTATTATTGCGACCACGTTTATATAAATTAGAGTGCCTCTTGCCTGAATAAGACTTACTGGAAGGCTGCGAATCACGATTAAGTATTAAGTAGCAAAATTTAATCACCAATTGATATAAAAATATGACATTACTATAGATTTTTCAACGAGGTATTTAGTATGACTCGATAGTAAAATAAACAACTTAATAACTTACATCTTCTATCTATTTTTTTCATATCTGACTATTAAAAATTTGAACAGTTATATTTTTGCATTGAGTCATTCTAAACTTCTCGCTGGATGAACTATACTCGAGTTGAAAATTGTAAAGTTATGAGATATGATATGGCATTTGGCAGAAATATTTTCACTGTAATTCAAGAGTTAAATTTTTAAATTTTCAAAGTAACTATTATTTAAAAAAAATGGTTTTATTTAAATGGGATATAATTGTTTTTAACAAAGTATGGAACAAATTTAAACCCACAGATATATTCTTACACAAGCTAAATTCAAAGATTTGATAACAATCAAGCTGTTGATTTTTTTGATTATTTTTTGAAATTTTAAATAATTATCGCGTCTTTTGGTTTTTATTTTTTTTGAAATTTTTATTAATTTTTTCAAATATTCAATAAGATGAAAAATATGGTCAGATAAACTCAACTTTTTTATATATACAGTTAAAGTTCATGTTTCAGAATTCATGTGTGATATAAAATTTAATTCTTAATTTAAAATCTTTCATATTTTGAATGCATCCATAAAATTTAAGTTCCGGTCAACACAACATTTCTTTTTGATTTCAAAATATTTTTGGGTAAAAAAACGAATAAGCAATAATCTGCAGTACCTTTGTGTGAGTGTCATTTCGTATAAATAAAATTATTTCTAGTAAAACAGTGTACGCTGTTTAGGAACGTTGTTAAAATTTGAATTGTTTTTGTTGTATTTTCAATGTATCAAAAATAAAACTTTATAGCTTACGTTGATTTAAAAAAAAAACACGAACAAACACAACCATATCCTAATATGCTAAAACATTAATTTCATGACACCCACACAACAACTAAAAAATCGTAAATTATAACAAAAGAATAAACTCTTAATATATGTATATGGACATCTATTATCATATTTTTTTTATATATGACGGAAATATTAATCAAACAGTTTGTCATGTTTCTGCTTAATTTACAACTAAAAAATGTTTATTTCCAAGATATATTTTGAAGCTGGTATAATTGTAAATCGGGGTTGTTACTTGGCATGTCATGCTATATGGGCCTCAGGTGAATTGTTAATAATATTTTAACAAAAAAATGTGACACATTTTTTTTTGTTACAAGAAATTAGAAAATTGTTCATTTTGAATTACGAGTAATTTTATATAATAAAAAGGCACATACAGCTTTATAAATATTCTTTTCAAAAACACTACGCTTTACATATTATATTAATAAAAGGTTTCCATGTTGTGTTATAAAATTGTCAGGGGAATGAGATTTTGTACTAATAATTTAAATACGATAATAATTATTATACTCATTTAAATAGAAAATTCAATTAGGAATTCAGTCAATATTATAATTTTTGAATAATAATTACAAAATACTGAAAAAAAATTATAATTATTTATTAGCGAAAAAATAAATATATTAGTTTTTTTGTATGGTTATTAATTAAAAAGTGCTATGTATTATGTACAACATACTTAGTTTTGCCACTATTAGCAACATGTATTCAATTTTGTAAATAATTCCACAAAATGTTAAACTATAATGGATACAGAATCATGCCGATTTATTTAGGAAGTTATTATACTATGTTCCTCTAGTTACAAATAATATTATTTAATTTAGTTTTTTTTTTTTAACGAAAGCTGCACAGTTTGAGAAATATTAAATCGTAACTCTTGGCAATTTCAGACAGTCTATGTATTTTTCTGTTATAATTCAGGAAATTTGATACGAAAAATATTTATATAATTTTTTTTCATTTGGTGAGAATGCGTCTTAATATATATTGTTACCGATGTATGTTTTGTTAACAGTGTAATGAATATAAATATCATGATGTATTAAATACTATCAGATGGTTGGCTAGGCGATCTTTGTAATTCCAAAACCATTCACATAATCAAACACAATAATTTTATTTTTTTAAATCACAATTATTATTGATACTTGTATTATTTATTTCAATTTATCAATTAATATGAAATATTTATTGCTTTTCACTCTAAAAACATTATTTAAAACACAGCAATATTTTTCAGATATCCGTTCTTATTTTTTCTTATTAATTTATACATCATTTAAATAATATCAGCGGAAAAATAACATGTCTATTTTATGTTTATTTACTTTGTTAATACACACATTTGAAACAAAAACATGCATATCATAGCTGTAAAAATACAATTTTGACAAATAAATGCTATACAAACCACTAAAATTGATGTTTTTATCTTAGCTTACATGTGAAAATATACTACCATAATATTATGGATCTTAAGGTAATATAATTAATATTCATTTTACTAATATGTTTATTTAATCTAAATTCTGATGAACCTTATTATAACCAAACCAGGTGAACTACAGGTTAGTAAAAACTATTTTAAAATTACTATTTGAATTCGAGTTTATGAAAAGAGATATGATTCATTTTGTAAATGGTGTTAAACGTAAAACTTTCTGTAAATCACGTGAATATTACTGTATTGAAAGTTTCATAATAGTTTTCAAGTAAGTATTAAATAAAAGAGATATAACTGTTATGAAGTATAACCAAATAAACAGAGAATCTAATAAGGAGATATTTTATGCATTAAACCGTACATAGTAAATGTATAAAGTATATACCTACCATTAAATGAATCACTTTTGAAAAAAAATACACCGTTTCGTTTTTTTGTTAAATAGCAATTATAGAAAGTTTTTTTTACATTTATTTTGTATATGGTTGGATAAATTTACTGATTCAAACAATCCTTAATTTACAGCTCGCAATCGACAGTTCTCCCGGATCAAGCCGAAGCGGCACTCCTCTCGGCGGTTGGCCTGCTGCCCTCCTTGCGCTACTCCAACGTCGCGCCCTACAAGATCTGTTACCGCCTCGTTCCCTGCATCATCTTCCGCCTCCTTCTCTAGCTCCAAGACACTGCCACTCATATCCATACCTTGAAGATCCAACCCCCCGTGACCATAGATGTCCAGCTTGTTTTGCCGCCTTTCCTTCTGCATGGCTTCTAGAGCGCCATGCCGCACTTCAGCACCCTCCCGGACCAGACGAAAAACCTTTTGTGTGTGAACAATGTGGACAGAGTTACCGATATCGCTCAGCTTATGTTAAACATCGCGAACAAAACCACCGTGCTCGTCTCCCAGCTGATAAACTCTTCACTTGTGATGTTTGCGGTATGCAATTCCGCTATTTAAAATCTTTTAAGAAGCATAGACTCAACCATGCTTTGGAACGTCTTCACGGTAAAGGTGGAGAGCAACGATGTCACGATTCCAGCGATCATGTCTCCAGCACCAATGAATGTCTTCTTGGGAGGTCCGGAGAAATGGATTTAACAGTCGCAAGTTTTCGCCGAACCCCGTCTGTCACAGATCCTGAGGATTCAGAAACAGATTCTCGAAAGGCAGTCGGTGAATCGCGGATTGATGATGTCGATCAAGACGATACTGTCGATTCTCTCGTGCCTCGGGCGACTTCAGAAAATATGTTAACTGACGCCGGGGACTCGGCAAAAAGTGAAGAAGAACCTGTCACTATCAAGGAATCTACGTCACCGATTCCAGAGATTGTTATTAAAAAGCCGGAGACGTCCTTTGCGAATGTCAGTTCAATGGCCGATAGCTCGATGTGCGAAGCTGGGAGTAGTGGATCACGCGCGGACAGCAACGAGAGGCATTCTGTAAGCGACATAGCTCACGAGACTGCACTGTTAGGCGCCGCACGGGAGGCTGCGCTTTTGGGCGTCGCTCCTTCTGAGGCTTCTTTACTCAGTTACTTGCGCGCAGATTCCGCTGACAGGCAGCGCGAACGTAGATTCGCCTGTCCTTTCTGCGGCAAATGTGTACGGTCGAAAGAAAACTTAAAGCTTCACGTCCGCAAACATACTGGCGAAAGACCGTTCGTCTGTTTATTTTGCGGGCGAGCTTTCGGCGGCAAAAGCGACTTGACACGTCATCTGCGAATTCACACCGGCGAGAGGCCTTACCACTGTGAGGCCTGCGGGAAATGCTTCGCCAGAGCCGACTATCTCTCGAAGCACTTGACCACTCACATTCACAACGCCCCTCGCTGAAGGAAGAAATTAATTATTATCAATATTATTAATATGCGTTAAATACGCGACGGTTCCAAGACTGTAGTTTTGAAAAGTCAATTCAACCTGTCATCGATTTCCGGTGGTATTTTATACAAAATCCATAGCAAATTTTTAACGTTGTTTCATAAATGATCAAATATTTTTTACAGTATCTTTATTATAATAGATCCATATTAATTGTGTCAAACGAAGGGATATGTTCGATATACACTAACAAAAGTACATAAATCGATTTTAGGTTGCCTTATAACGGTTGGTTCTTTCAACAGTAATATTATATAAACAGACCTTTTGTATCAATTTAAGGACATTTTTTTTTGAATTTTAATTACAGTGATAAAATGATATTCAGTGCATTATATTATAAATATATATAGTCTACTAATTTGTTTGTCGACGTGAATTTCAAATGAAGTGTTGAGATTCCGCGATAACTAATTTTGATTCGTAGAAATAAATTTGTAAATCTATCTGTCTAGTTATCAAAATTGTATTTTTATTTTAATGTTAAGGGACACAAATTATCAATGGGGCGAATCGAATGCCAACCAATTGCAATATTGATTATGAATTAGTGACGTAAACGCAATATTCACGGGTGATAAACATGAAACTTAGCTAAAACAATTTAATATCGAGTCGGACATAAGCACTCTTAGTAGAATTAGATGGAAAATTGCCTATATTTAGATTAATATCGGTGTCTGTTAACGTAATTACTATTTGTATTTGGTGTTTCAAAATTTCTTCTCGCTAGTTTAGGTGCTTTTCAAAAATAATTATTAAAAAAAATCGATACTTTGGCATATTCGAAATCAGTAAAACTAACCTTTTTTATTATCTACCAAATTAATGATACTAGACTGTAATTTAACATCGGTGTTTTTACATAAGTGTTTTTCTTGTAACTTTTGATCTTATATATATTTACACATACGTATATACCTCTTATTTGTAAATCGAAAGAAATTGGCGCGATAAGCGTTTCAAGTGCTGTGATTTTTATAGATGAGACGTAATGAAAAATGAAACCATAATGATTGACGATTTTAAACATCGAAGTACTATAATAAATAGGTAAAAAAAAAATGTTTATTATTTATATACCTACAAATACGTTTAAACATTTAGGTTAAGATATTTCTCTGTGCCAAATTGATGTACCTCATTACGTATATTGATGTAATAAGTTTATATAGCTCTAGTAAGTGTGTGACTTTGAAGTAAATGTTATCTTGTTAATTAATTCAAAGTTAAATGTTACAAACCACGATTGATGGATTTTGTGTGCACATTAAAAATATGACATTTTAATTTTTATAACTGTATATAAATATTTTTAACGTACTAACTAAACTAAACTGACAGAAACGTTGATACGAGAGCGAGGGTAGATGAAAAACGCGCGAATGTTTTATGGTCGATAGTGAAATCGTTATATTTTAAAATATTGTTTAGTTCGACAATCATACTGCCGATATTGTGATAATACTGATAATGCAATTACTTCTCTTTGAAACTGATGTTAAAATAATGAAACTGACCATTTTTATACTCACTTTTCACTACTTGCTATCTACCATAAATATTTTCCAAACGGGATAATTTTCCAAGACTTATTTCCATAGATACATTTCCTTGATATTTATATACCAAATAAAATGTAAATCGAATATCTTTTACAGATATTAAAATCGATAAATTGAGTAATTCTCTAGAACACAGTTACTGAGATTGATTGATGTAAGATTCTCTTTATGAAAATTAATTTACAACAATAGAGCTTTGCTATTATTAGATGAATATAATAATATATTGATAGCTTAAAGTGCAATTTCGATACACCCGTTTTTGACAATTTTACACGAGAGTGTAGAAACTGATTATTTTGCTATTTATCCTTGCGGTTATTTTGATATACAAACATATTTCAAACCATTTATTAAAGTATCATACTTGACAAACCTGAATACAAAATAACAATGTTATTTATACATTTTGCAGTGTAAGTCTCACAGAGCCGAATGGAGTTATTAAATTTTCTAAGGACGTTTTTCCGATATATTTAAATATATTTGAGTTAACAAATTGATACGAAACATGCATATGAGGCAGCGTCCAGGCTGGGCCAAAAACAAGCGAACGAAGGCTTAAAACAGTACAAAATCAGCCTTCGTTCGCTTATTCATTGCTCAACCTGGACGCACCCTGACATGATTTAACAGGATGACCTTATTAGATCATTTTCAGCTAAAATTTGAGTCAGAAATGTTGCATTTTAAGCCATCGATAAGTTCGAGTAACTTACCTTTGTAGAATTTTTATTATTTTAAATAATGTTATTACAAATTAAATTCAATCAAGTACTAAATAGTTTATTTAAATGATTATAATTTTAAAATTACATCTTATTATTAAAAATCTGAAAAGTTTTGTTATATTTCTGGTACTACAACTCTCGTAAAGTAAGTTTAACTATAAATCATTTTTAAATATTTTAAACCATTTCGACACAAACTTATTACAGAGTACATATGTTATATCTCCATAGAATGAAGACGTTTCTTGACAAATTCTTTTATTAAATGCAGATTATCCAGTTAACGAATCATAAAAATATGTTGATAATTTTGGTCATGGAAATTGTTTGTTTAATTTTATAGAAATATTTTATGGAAAATTATCGGGAATGACATCCTCGCTCTATGAAATCACTTAGCACAATTGAATCCTTCCTGATTTTATTGGAATATTGTATTTTTTCTTGAAACATTATATTATATTCATATAAGTAATAACTATACTGACTGATGTTGTATTTTTGGATATATTAGCCTTAAACCGATATAAATTCACATACAAGATAAGAAAATAATTTGTTTCGATCAGAGTCAGAGGTTGGCGAACTAAAAAAAATGTATTTCCACTGTTCCTATATAGCGTATAGAGAAAACAAGATTGTGATGAAATAGAATGATCTATTAAAGGCTATTAACATTTGAGTGCTGATTTTTGAGTGTTTTTAAATACGTTTGGTTAATAATTTATTTACATGAATCCTATATCTCAAAATCAGCAATTTTACCTTAACAAACTTGGTCTTTTTTAAATATATAAAAAAAAATTAAAAACATTTATATATTTTGATGTGCGTCATATTTTTATTACTATTGCATTAATTACTGTATTATTGGAAACAGATCATATTGAAACTATATTAAGTAATATTATTTTCGTAAATCTGTGGTATAGTCAATTATGGGATTTTTAATTCATTGGCGTCCGTGTAAAATTATTGAAAGGTGATTTATATTTTTAAAAATAGTAAAACATATTGTATCTTAAGTGTAACGATTCTGGCTTACTTAAAATAATTGAATACTATTATAAGTATTGTGGGCCTGAACGAAGAGGCTTAACTTATTTATCTCATTATTTTAATCATTTAATTACATTGGAAATATATAAAAACAAATTGCAACGACTAAATAATTGTTTAAAATCATAATTCTATGGTTCAATCAGTTTATCGAAAGCTATTTCATTAGTGACATAATTATCAAAAGTTGTTTATATGGCACGTGTCATTTGCTCTGGCAGAAATTTACAGCTTCTACCACTACTAAACTGATCACCATATATATATGGTGAATGACAAGATTAGTTAACTTATTACGCATAAGTGGCTAAATATTTACATGCAAAGTTGAATAAAATGTCTAACTAAGACATAAAAAGAACCATTGTAATCAAAATTTGATTTTGATAATGGTGTCACATTCGAAATAACTTTCGACAAAATTAATTACCCTCATATTTAAAATTTGATATTATAAAATAAAATGAGTTTCTATAAAGTGAATAATAATTCAACCAATAGAAAACTTTCATCGAAATTCGTTTAAAATGAATACGTATTTCATATAATATTAATTGTCTTTAATATTTATCACTATAAAATTATTTACATTGTATACATTTATATAATACAGAGGAAGTGAACATTTTGTTTGTGTAAAATGAACAGCCGATCAAATATTTTAAGTAAGCTTTTATCATTTAAATAAAAGTGTCATTTTTATTCATGAAAATAATTATTACCACATAAAAATGAATTTCGCGTAACATAATTTTCATGTCATTTTGGTTACATGGTTAATAATTGATTTCATACAGAGATGAAAATAAAATATATGGATCTAATGAATTGATTGTAATTTCAATATTAATGTAAGTAAATTAATTACTTAGGATTATTCTTAAATGTGTGTAAAAAGACAATTTTTTAATCAATCAGAACATTTTCAGACAAAAAAAATATTTTTAAAATAATCGTGCGATCGATCAATGGTTTTAAAACTTGTAACACCTTTTAAATTAGATTATAAAGCGATCACCAGATTCCAATTAATATAAGTGTGGCGTTTTCTATCCTAAAAAAATCTATACAAATTTATACACTGTCTAAGCGAAGTGACGCACGAACCTAAGAATAAGCTGACAATCATTTTTTCTATTCTCTGTACCCAAACTTACTACCCCATTCAAAAAAGAGTTTTTTAAAGAACCCTTCGCCATCTACGCCAATGTATATATGTCATATCTAAATCTTAAACATTTATTACAATATTTTCTGTGTGATTTTCACATTCATAGATGAGGGGGTTTAAATAAAAAACGCCACTGTCAGTATCAAAATCAGTAAAGTGATCGCTCATATTCTATTCGTCTTAAAGATATTAATCTCAACTTATAAATAATAATGTCTATAATAGTTTATTTAAAATCACATATTCATAGAAGAACATTAGACGAAGTAATTTCGAATTTATTTGATTTTCTGCGATTCTTAGGTAGACAATCCTCATAATACACTAAACAAGTATAATATATACGAATCCCTCATAGATATGATTAAAGGGAAAAGAGTCTTTTATTCGACCAGGATCTGGATATCCCTGGCACCATTTGGAGTATAGCCGGCTCTGAAATCACTGCTTTATTTAATTAATGGCACCCTGAGAAGAATCCTTAAAGACATATTACATATTGTTTAACTTCAGCAAATTTGAATGTGAGATTTGGTAATTTATATTTACTCCCGGGAAATTCCCGTCAAATAAAGTAAATATTGTAGTTTCTCGATATCAAAGCTCCAGTATACGCCTTATTAAAACCAAGTGTAATGACGGGGTGAGTGGATTTAGGTCATATTTAATTATAAAATAACTGTAATTTATAATTGACCTCATAGTTTTTTTTTTTAATTTAGGAATTCATTTCTTGTGCATTAAAACAATTTTAAATTGTGCGGAAAAAAGACTCAAAAAGTGACTTCTGCACACTGTCTTGAGTAAAGTTGTTATGGATTACGGTATAAATACTGGCATTTTAAAATCATTAATTAATTCCAATATTTTTTTAATCTGTTAATAAAAATGATTGTGGCGATTTCGGAAAAGGTTCGTGCGCGCTTAGCCTAAGTGTGAATATATTTTAATATCGAAACACTTTGTGATAGCTTCAAGCACATAATTTAGCTACACAAAAAATTGATCATCGAATTTTAACGAATAAACTATTTCACACGATAACTGCGGTATATTTAATTGATGTTGATTGTTGATAATATATGTAGTTGTTACTTGATGTTGTGGTGTAAACTAGTTTATAATATAATATTTATTAACAAGGGATGCTGCGTTCACAGTAATTTTTAAATCTTAATAACATCGAGGCCTATCTCAAACGTCACGAAATGTCCTCGAATAATTTATTGCTAATAATACTTGACGTTCATTGCCCTATGGTATTCTGAAGTATACTCAATTAATTATTTCATGGGTAAAACAACGCTAAAAAATCATCGAAATTTGAGTGCACACTGACTAATTTTAGGAGATTAATGTGGAAATAATGCAAACATGAAATTAAACGGCGTTTAATATTCTTTACACCGCGATACATAAGCGATCGTTAAATTCGATAAACTAAAAAAATGGTCATCGACTAGTGTATTACTTATTCTTCTGGGAGATTTAGGCATCATTTTGAATGCCGTCTCTCGTTTGTTGCACCATGGTATATATCCGCATGATGCGTTTGATAAAGACAGATGGTAGAGGAAAAGTCCAAAGTCTTTGTTATATTCATTTTATGGAGGTTACTATCAAGTAAAGATTTCAATTTTTATTGAAAACTTTGTAAATTAATGTCAATCGGTTTTTATAATTTTGTTTTTATTCAATAATATGTATTAAGTTTTTTTTTATAGTGATTAGCTTCTAATAAATTTCTATGAAAGATATTTAAATTTTAAAAAGCTGCCATAAAAACTTCCGCGTAGTAATTATTGCACAAAGTTTTCCATATTTAACGCAAAAAATATGTAATTTTGTATTGTTCCACCTACCGTTAGTGACGTTTTTAAAAAATATACATTAAAAACCACTATATATCGGAAATTCAATTCAATTCAACCGAAAATTTGCTGGCAACAGTACCCTAATTTTAAAGTGACGTAATGGAATACTGATATAAAAAAATACGTACCGTATTTTAAAACGCACAATATATTTAATTACAATAATTTAGGTTTATTTATAACAATTTCAATATTAATAATGTTTTTGATTTTTATAAAGTTTACTGTTGGAATGTGTGATTAATTTAGTTGTATCAAATTTTACATAATCGATTCACGGATATTATTGATCTTGTATAATAAATACATAATGAATAATTTATTTTTGTTACAGTTTTTTTTGTTATTTTTGAGGGGTGCGTTATATAATAATTACTTTTATTTATTCGGTGTAGTTTTAATAGAATAAATAAAAAAAAGTTTTCATATAATTTACAATTATATAAATACTATTTATAAACTCTGAGTGTCTATTCGTTTATCCATTATATATTATGATGAATGTAAATAGCCATTAAATTATAGTTAGGGAAATACCTTTTTTAGGGTATCTTATGTAATATAATAATAAACGTCTATCACAAAAATGTATATAAATTAATTGTATTTGTTTGTTTTTATAGGAAAAGGCAGCATCCCATTGTTATATTGTATAGTGGAAAATAGATATACATTTATTATATATATTGTATTATTCTATTGGTAAACTGTGTCTTCTTTATGATTCAATATTGTAAGGTTTACCATTATCAATTGAGATTGAAATCATTTTTCGAAACTGATTTAAGTGATTGAAACAGATTGTGATAAAACAACAATGGGTTTAGCAATACTGAATAATTAATAGACAGGCGATTTTAATTTTTTTCAGATTAATTCAACAAACCATAGATAATTTATTTTATACTCAAGTTATTTATACATAGTGTGGTGAATTACTTTGCAAGCAAATCTATTATAATGATAACTTAGACTAATAAAACTTATATTGGCCATATATAATGCAAAAACTTATTTTATTAAATTTTAAATATTTTTCCTGTCAAAAATTATAAATACTAGTAAAATCATTTCATCGTAAATACCGTATTTTTTTGATTTTATCTTGCCACATATCTTTCCATGTATTGAAAACATGTAAATTGGTTCTTCTAAATAATATTAAAGATATACAATAAAAATACGTTTACCTCATTTTTCATACTTAATTATCAATAATGGTATAAATTGTCTGGGTATGGAAATTAATTTTTGAAAATGAGCAATAATGGTGTCATCTATTTTTAAAATTTAATATTAATGAGTTTATTTAATTCATATGTAACCATTATTGTGAGAAATTTACCCCGCTTTTAGAAATGTCATAAATTTATCAAATTCCATTAACTTTCCTTTATGAATAAGAATTTTAGTTTTACTTTGAGAGTTTTAATATTTAAAATAAAAAAATGGATATTTGCATATTTTTGATTTGAACTAGATGACTAGCTATAAATAATATATTTAAAAATGACATATAATATTTAATGTTCACTCTTGTGGATTGTATTGCAAAGTGATTCATCAGCATGGCTTAATATAAATAATAAAATCACAAAGATACAGGATAGTTATTTTTGTTGATAGATATTTCCGTTGTGATATCAGACTAGTCTCATAATAATGTCACAACGAATATATAAAGTAAATCGACAAAAATAATTAAATTGTGCAGTTTTAATTATTTTTAAAATGTGAATTAACTGATGAATTAACTCGCCCCGATGAGATGTTGTATGATACACATTTTGACTTAATATACTGATGACAATTGTGTGTAAATGTTTAACACAAAATAATATACAATTGAAACTCGCAACATGACAATTGCTTTCGTAAACGAACTTGATATTATATACTGATTTCTGAAAAGTGTTTTTAAATATGAATATAATATTCTATAATTAATTATCTTGCCATTAATAATATTATATTTATTGGTGAGTGAGTTGTGTACATGATTATATGACATTTTAATTTAATTTTTAAATAATTTTGTTTTTAGGGCTTTTTATTTTCATATGAATGAACGCGAACCCATTGTATGGAGTTAGACTGAATTTATTTTAAGATTAGAAGAAAGAACTGTATGCGTAGATAATATGAATATATTTCAATAAGAGATGCAGTTTCCCTCAAACAGTGGGGCTTTTGTAAGCACATATAAAAAATGTTTGAGAATGCTAGAATGACAATTTTGTTTTACATCTACTTTTTATATGTGTTTTTACAACATTATTACAATAAATATATTTATATATATATTGTGTATGGAATCGGATGGGATATTGGTGCTAACTATTGAAAAGAAATGTGATACAGCAGATTTTAGAATTAAAGGTGTGATCTTAAATAGCCCATTAAATATAATACATTTTAGGTATCTTGTTTTCTCATTTTCACTACAATAGACAGTATCTGTACGTCACTGAATGAGCTAATCATTTCATATTGTATCTGCAAAATTGTGCCAGTTTTTTTTAATATAAATTTTGTTTATTCACGTTCGAATCGTATTATTAAATTATGTATATATATCGTCGTCAATATTGCAAAAACACGTAACTCAATTTGTTGGATTAGTTTACTTTGTGAAGTATAGTTTTACTTTTTGTAATCTCGTAACATTTGCACATTTTTGTATTAATACATAATTTTATAAAACGTGTACAAGTTATGTGCTAATGCAAAACAATAAATAAGACTATTTGCACTTAACATTAACCTAAACCAAAATATTGCGGTACGTGTTCCTGCAATATTGACAACGATTTAATATTTTGAGCTTTAGATAAAAATAGTTTTAAGCTCAAACACACATGCTTATACTTAAAGCTTGATTGAAAAATATATATTGACAAAATAAAAATCTTGCCACCATCAAAATTGAAAATAATAGACATTGTGTTGTCTTTAGCCGCATACAGTAAGCCACGGAAAAGAAAAAGTCAATCCACATGTATTTTTTCTTTGATGAATAGCAAAAATTGGTTTATAAAAAATACATTAAAATCGCTTTAAGTTAATTTTGGCTGCACCACTGTGAACTAGTGTATAATACAATAGTTACAATAAAAGAATCTGTGGAATCCTATTTCACTACAATTAATCAATATTTAAAAAAATCAAATTAAGTAAATTTAATCAATATATTTTTCACTTCCTCAAAATAATGCAACTTTTGAAGTAGATTTTTTTACTACTTCAGCTATAATTCACATACTGTAAATGAATCCCAACTTCCTACCGGTTAATCTTCATAAATTATTTATCGCCAGTTGGTTGTTACCTAATCGCATTATATCCTGCATCAAAATTTTCATTGAAGCATTTTAATTTTATATGCAGCCCGAAACCGAACATTAAACTCACTCAGTCGTAAGCGACATTGTTTAACCCATTTACTCCTAAACAACGATATATTTTTGTTCGTGATAATAATAGTGAGGAACCGTATGAATGATCTGCAATTTTTTGCATTGAAATGTTGTACACAATGAACAATAGGTACTTAGTTTGGTATGTCGAAAAATATTATATAATTCGTATTAAGAATAAGTGTAACTGAAATGATTAACTGGGGTTAAATTTGCTTTTGAAAAACATCTTAGTAGGCAAAAGGTGTTTTAAAATAAGACTGGCACAATTCTGTATATATCGATCAATTTAATGTACATACATCGATAAGAATATTGAGAATTCATGACTGGCACCAAGAAAGTGATATTGAAACCATGACAAAAACATTGTTATGTGAAAACAGTGATAACATTTTCTCGTTGATGGAAAAACAGCTCATTTTCATTCCAAAGTAATTAATTATTTAATACATTAACATACTTTAATGACATAGTTTTTCGTTGCCTTATTATATGATAAGCGATCTCTGATATGAAAATAATATTTAGTTATTCACTTATGATAGAATGGTGTTAGAAAGATAAGTTTAGAGAGGATCTCAGGTTGCGCAACGTTCAGTGTCCATCTATGATAAATTATTTCCAATATTTTAATGTTTAGTGTCATCGATAAGTCGAAGGAAGGTTTAATAAATAGACGTTGTTGTGAAGCCGAACGATATTGAATATTTACTTCTTTTAATATAAATATTATTCAGGCATAAGTTTTGAATGTTCTGTATTTCCTATCTACATATATTATTATTATATATAAACTTCTAAATGTGCAATAAATGTGTGTTGTAGTTAAAAATCACTTATTGAAAAAATGCCAGAAAGATGTAATAAATCGTATCATATTCGATACGTGACTATCAAAATTTTTAATATTGAATTTAGATAAAAATAAATTATTGTTACAATCATTTGAATCGGCCAAATTTATCAGTTTAAATTAAACATATTTCTGGCATTTTGATATTTATTTTGTTTGAAATAGGACAAATTATTTATATTTCTCAAAAAAAAAAACGTTAAAAATGTATATTTGTTGGGATTTAATTTCATATTGAAATATATTTGTTTCATGAAATAATAACGTTTAAATATTTTTCCCATTTCCCTTATCCTTCATACTCAAACCTTTTGACTACTTAACAAGGATATAACGTTGTTTATGTTTTTTTCTTTTTTATACCATGTTCGCTTCCAAAGTGAAGCATATGGATCTACACAGTTTGCAGATATCCATTCTGAAAGTGGAGTATATGGATTTTCTCCGTAATGTGAAGACGTCTTGACAGACTATTTTTCACGGTATATGTTTGACAGACAACTGAACTCAATGGGTATCCCAGTCCTACATTTTTTGGATTTTTAAAATTTGACAGATGAAGAATTGAACCCGCATTCTCCGGAGTGCTGGGCGCGCACGCTACCAACTACGCTAAAGGGAAGAGGAAAATTCTAACAACGGTCGTATTTGAAGACATAATGATCTAAAGTAAAATGGCTTTGGCAACATCCTTTCGTTATCTACAGGATTAACAGATTACAAGAGTTAAAATAAATGATTTCAAAATTATAACATTAAAAAACTACAGGTAATACGTAATGTCAACTGACATAATGGAATGCAATTAAAATATTTTTCCAATATGAGAAAATGTTTAATACAAAAACAATACAAAAAATGACGCAATATCTCGATCGCATAATACAATATGTACGAGCAAGAGAAAGCTTTAAGCATTGGTTTTTTGGATGTCGCACAATTAATAGGAAATAATAAAAAAATCACGTAGCAGCCAAGGGTTAAATATTTAATTATTTACATTGTACTTGATAATAATACAAATATCTGAGCTGTAATGTATTGCTTTATAACATTTATGTAAATCCACGAACTAAATATATAAAGGCTTTGGAGGTAGTTTGCACATCGAAATATACAATGAGTTTAATAGTTATTATTAAAAACAGGAAATACACATTTCAATTTTTCTATTCCTCTCATTTAAGAGGGCAATAGTTACTCAACATTGTAAGTTGGTAGGAGTATACAAGGAATATACAATGTACCGGATAATTAAAAAACACGGATAATCTGAGTATCTAAATATATATTCAATATTTAAAAATCGATGATTGGCTGACAACTTCGATAAATATCTGCTTACTAGCAATAAAGTTATTTTCAACATATGGTACCAATGATCTGTAAGCCGGATAAGCCACAGCCGGATAATCGTAAGTATGTTGTAAGTGAGCACTATGGCTGTGATTATTTTTTGTGAATAATATGGCAACAAATAAATAAAATGAATCTTGTTGTATTACATAAAATTGAATCCTTATTTTATTGCGAAATTCAATATTTCTGTGGTAGATTGTTAACATACATAATACAAATTAATCGTTGATTTAAAAAAATTGGCGGCTTATTCTTATAATTCAAATAAACAAATAAACATTGCCATCTTATTTTTGAAACGCAAATATTTATTATATATTATCAACATTGTTTACGAAATCTTAATGGATTGAGTCTCAGATAATTTGATTTTAGTTATAGAATTTTTAGAGAGATGGCAAACAAAAGATTTTTTTTCTTTTTAATTTAATGTAAAAATTATTATTGGAGAAAAACGTTTAAACATGCCCCAGAAGTATAATCATAATAAAAGCAGTTTTCTTTAAAATATTAATATAATATATTTTTAAATATTATTACTGCCATCTGTTGAATTTTTACATATAACATAATGAAAATAATAGTACATAGTATAGAACTGTAGAAGTATGTAGTTGACGAGATACCTAACTGTGATCATAGTTTCTGGACGTAATAATGATAAATCGTCACCGTCCAGTTCTGTTTACGATGACGATGCTGGTCATTTCTAATCATAAGAACTCCTGTGAAAGGTAATTACGTGTATTTATTAACATCCCACTATTAACGTCATCACTGGTTCTCAAAATCAAAATTAATTTTGCGCCCACGCTAAAGACTTACAAATTTTTATCCGGGGGCGTCATAATATATGAAAACTCGAAATATTATTTTTGCGGCTACTTTTACCAAATGTATGCAAATTTTTGATATCATACTATTTCAATGACAAGATTCCTGGTTATTTTTAACGTTAAATTTATTTACATTAAACATTTTTAGGCAAAGTAGCATAGAGCTGACAGTAGCATAATTGTTGGATATCTTTATAATTTTACAAATATACAAGATTTGTCACAAAAAAATAGATGATAAAATCACACAATTTATTGTAAAAAACTAAACAGCGTTAACACGATTTCATTTCAAATACTTAGACAGACCGCGGTTTTATCGTTTACAACTTCCTGTTTTACCATGAGTGTAGTAAAATTTTATATCCAAGAATGGTAATAGATGTCACTACAAACACTAAAATGGAGAAATTTATAAACATATTTTTTACTACATTAATTTATACTACATAATTAATAATTTCGATAAGTATGCACTAACCACTTTTTTACATCTAGTATGAACTCTCGAAAGATATATAAATTTGGTTTTTATAAAAAATATTCTTTAAACTATGTAATTTGGTAGGCTAATTTAATTTGCAAAAAAATATGTTTGACTATCTAAATAATTCTTAGTATATATAAAATTATAAATGTGTTAATATTGCATGGTTTGTGTTTTCAACTTTTTGGAAATACATTTATAAAAAACATTCATTTAATTTTTGAATTCAAATTTTTCATACTCCTTATAGGCATTGCATTTCAAAGATCTTACATAGTTCAATGTGAATTAGATAATTAATAAAAAATTTCAATTAAAAGATTGCAGGTACAATTTAAATTTTATTTAATATTTTCATATTTTGTCGAAAATATCATGCGCCTAGTAAAGGTAATGGTACTGAGTAGCATTTTTAGCTATTTCAAGTGTGCATTTTTACCACCTGGTGAATTTTCATGTGAATTTTACAGTAGACATTTTCAGTTGTTGTGGAGTTAATAATTTAAGGATAGTTTTGGGGGAGTAGCGGATAGGTATATTTTAATAAAAATTCAATTTCTCTTTGTCCATTAGTAACTTTATGTATTTCTATACATATCGAGTAAAATATTCATGCTGAATACTATATTATAATATCTATAATATTTATATAATTGTAATATATTCTAAACTTGTTTTTGAAAAATAATAATGTTAACTCTTATAATCAGTATTGTATACAGAGCTATATAACATTTATTAATTCTATAAAATTAAATTAAGTCATTGATTGAATAATTTGGTAAAATCATTTGTTTCATTTGGCAACATTCAATGGCATGAAAAACATTTAATCGTTATTTTAAAGTTGTCTTTTTATTAAAAACTAAATCTGCATGGTGAAAAAATAATACAATATTAAAACTAAAGACTTAGTTAAACTATGGCAAGGTATATATTGCATAACGCATATGTTCTTAAAAAATAATTAAAATGACACTTTAAATCACGAGAAATTATTAAACAAAACTAAAAGTAAATTAATTTTTGACACAATATGTTCAATAGCTGGGGTAAATATACAATTGCTATTTGAATAATTGCAGAAGTAATATCTTATTGTATTCTTTGGTTTTATCTAGCCATCGTATGACTTAAAAATAATGAAATAATATATACGCTAAATATAATAGAATGTAAATGAATTATTATAATTGCCACAAGCCGTGGGCAAATATGGGTTCAAATATAAAATTTAGTTTATTTATTAATGTACATACACTTAATTACTAAAATACATGACATGAAGGGATACTTGTATTTTTTTTTTGTTATTTCAATATTTCGTTGCATAGGAAACCTTTTATAAGTAAACATAATAATTCGATATAAATTATACGGTAGGTATTTTATAATTATTTATATTTGTGTTATTAATTATTATTGATAACGAATTGGTTCAAGAAATACTTTAATAATGATACTGTTTCGGAAATTGAAGATATATTGGACCACATATGTAAAATATTTTTTTTACAAATGTGGATTTAAAAAAATATACAATTTCAAATAATATAAAAAAATACTGCCTTGAGAGTAATAATAATGTAAATTTGAATATATTTCGACTAATATTTAATATACATAAAAAAGTACCTTGCCGAAATTATATTTTTAAATAAAATTTTCATAAATACTGGTGAAAGAAAATAATAAATTCATATCTATCGGTTTAATAAAGTAATCATGAAAAAAATTTCAGTTGATTTAAGTGTTAGATTTTATGATCGAGTTATTCTAAAGAATTAATTTCTTATCCGTACTTAAATATTCAAAATTACATTTGTGGCTGCATAAGGACTTAATAACGTTCCATTTATTGTCAGATATATTTTTCCCTTTTTTATTAATTACAATATGTATATAAATATAATAATTTTTAAAGATATATAATAAACTATCCATTTTATGCATCATACTATACGTGTTTTATGACTAATATACTTTCGAAACATAACTTCAATAATCAATTTATCCTCAGAGATTGGAATGACAATAGTTGGATGAATAATTATATTATTGAGTACAACGCTTTTTATATTACTATTTGTGTAAGTCAAAGTGGAAATTAAAAAAAAAATAGCTGTAATGTTGTAGAGTTAAGAGAATGAAAATAAAATTATAGTTGAAAGTAATAGTGGAAAAGATGCTCTGAAAGACCAACAACCCTAGAAAATACTCGTTCAAAATTTGGGAGTTAAGAGTCTAGAGAGAGAATTGATGACGTAAGTGATATTTATAGCAGGCTAATTCAAATTAGAACTTCAAAGTAATTGTTTTTTAATATCTATTTTGGCTAATATTATTGTTATTATTACTACATATGTAATGACATCGGAAATAGCTGTCATTAAAATTTGTAAAAATTAAATGTAATAACGATTATTTGATTGTTTTAAAATGGAGTTATACTCAAAGATTAATGGGTTTTAAACAAAAAATAGATATTTATATATAATGTAATAAATGACTCTTGATGAATTGACTGTTGATTGATTGCATTGATTGCATGTTTGAAATGTATAGAAGAATTGTATTTGCTTTTGAGTATGCTCAAGAAAATAAAAACCATAGATCTTTCACAAATTATTTCATAATCATATTAGTAATCTAAAAGTTTTTTTTTGCAAAACTATTGAGCATTTTCAAGAGTTGTTAGCCTTGAAGGTGTCGTGATGTAAAAATTAATAACGGCTTTTAGGTGAATGCTTATAGTAAAAAAAATGAAAATTTATGAAGAATATGGGTATAAAATATTATTTTATAATCTATTGTAGCAATTTTCTGCATATATTGTCATTTTGTAAGAACACCTCATACATGTTTTGGCACCTTACTTATTTTGGCACATTGATTCACGGTACTGCAATAAATAAATAATTTCTTAATCTAATACTTCGATTAATACAAACCACAATCTTTTATTACATATTTGGCCGATTATTATTAGTATAGTATTATGTTCAGGAATCATTGCACTAACAATTCTTTTTAAATAACTATAAATATATGGCAATAAATTGTTTTACAGGCATAACTATTACATAAATGGCATTCAAACACGTTTTTAATACACACTGAATTAATCCTAAACGTTATTAATTTGGCAAGTTTAAAGTTATTTACAATATAATATCGTGAATTATTAACATTAAGTTATAAAATTTGTGAATTAGATGCAATTTTTGCAGTCTATTTTGAATCGTCCCTCAGAATTATATACATTAAGCTGTAAATATCAGTAGCGTGCGTAGCAGGCGACCATGAGGTACAAATAACCACCTGTCATACAAGACATCGGCGTCATAAAAAAAATCTTTAAAATAAAATGCCCATTTCATATATTGAATAATTATTAAACAGTTGCAACATCAGTATAATTAATAATGTTAATACTAAAATACAACTGAAGCGACATATTGATTTAATGTGGCTTAAATTTAAATTTGTAGCTATTTTAAAAAAAAGTCACCATAGGAAAAACTAAGCTCCACTGCTCGTCAAAAATTCTGCGCACGCTACTGGTAAATAATTAAACTTATAAATTTTACATCACAGTTATAAAAAAAACTGAGTTACATATAGGCAGCATATTAAAGAGTTTCAATTAATTTCATTCAAAAAAAGTGAGATTCAAATAAACTTTGTAATTATTTCAATCAGAAAAAATTACATACTCCAGAAGTATTAATATGAGTATTTAAATATACATATTACAGGTACTGTTTTCATATCAATATCAATTCTAATATAACCGAATATAGTTTTCAATATAATTATTTCTAATATACTTCTACTAAATTGTTTTAATTGAATGCATATTTTCTGAAAATATAAATAAATCTCTTTTAACACAGTGTGTATGAACAAATCCAAATTTATCTATGGATTATAGTTATTGTAAGTTTACATTCTGGGAGTATTATAGTCATTTTTATTATACTACGTTATTTTTAATGTCATGTTCGAAGGGGTTATCTGAAATATGGAAGAATATTCAGACACCGTTTACTAATGTTAATTATATTAAGCTTATAATGGAAGAGAGAAATTTGGCTACTTGTAATTTATTTTTAAAGTAATCTTTGCAAGCCTTGCTTAGTTATTTATAATGGTAGAACCACTTGACAATGGATTCATTCAACAGAATATAATTAATACTATAAGATCTACATGGAAATTATTTATATACATTTTATAAAATAAATTTTTAATCTAAGGACTAACGCTGCTCATTTAAACAGTGCATTCTATTTGGCGATAGTATTATATTTCGAGGAACAAAAGAAAAACACGAAATGTTTTATAAATGGCACAAGTAATTTTTTTATATCTACAGAAATTATTTATAAGATCTTCAATGAATTCGACGAATTAAATTTGGTAATGAATATATTTGGTTTCGTATAATAGTAAATAGATTTACTATAAAAGTTTATTTATTCGATGATCTGCGTTCAGTGGTTAGTGTTTGTTGCATGTCAAATCTCTTGAAAAAGTTTTAAAAGTATTTTATACACCAGGTAAAAGTTTTTTTCATATGTCAAATAAATAATAATTCTTTTAGCCATAAATAAGAAAAACAATCAATGTGAATAGCAATCCAGATTTTGTGAAGCAAACTGTTAATATAATATACCATATTTTTTAATACCATAGAGAATTTGGATTATATGTTGCAAGTAGAACTTTTTATATGTTTATTGTTGACGAGGAGTATTCTAAAACTAACCCGAAATGTAAATAGCTGAATTGTGTTCTGATAATTAATTTAAGCTGTAAATGCCAGATGTAAGCTGATTGATATTCTACTCTCTGTAAGGTTTGCAGTAGGAATAGCGATGGTTCATATGCTGGCTGTAGGATCCTGAGTGAGAGAACTTCTTCAGACACTTGCAACACTGAAACGGCTTTTCTCCCGTATGCAGTCTCTTGTGCTCTGTTAAATGATGTTTGTGCTTAAATGCTTTTGGACACTCGATACATTTGTACGGTCTTTGGCCTGAAAGACAAAAAAACAAACAAAAATGTTATAAGACATTGATATATTTCAGCAATTCTAAGTAAATGATTTGTCTCTAATGCAAGGAGCATACAGATAATAGCGCAATAAATAATAGGGTTATCATTAATTAATAGCACCTCTCTAAAATACTTTTATAAATCCAATAATGATAATACTTCATTGCTACATTGAATATCAAAAAAATAATAGTTGAGGGAACTAACAAAAAAAATATATTAAATAAAATAGTGACAATGAAAAAGATATAAATAGAATTCTCGAGTATTGTAAATGAAAGTGATGGGTTAAGAAATAAAATAAATACCTACTCACCAGAGTGTTCATATTTATGTCTTGCAAGTGAACTCTGTTTCACGAAGGCTTTGTCACATTGGTCACAAACAAACTGTCCTTCTGGCTCCTTTGGATCTCCCAAACTTTTAGGCCGGTTCTTCTTCATTGAAGCGTCTTCACCATCAATATCCTGAGAAACTCGAGATTCTTCAGTCCAGGATCGTCTCTCAGAGCCCGGACTCGAACTGGATGCTCTTCCAATATCTGGTTGTAGATGATTATTGGATAAGGGTGAGTGCGATGTCATTTCAGGGCTGTAAGTTACGATTTTATCCATGGGTATAATATTGGAACTGGGGTGCATTTTATATTGAGGGTATGACAGCTTTCGAGGGCCATTTGCAAATGCTTCACTAGGTGAAGGTGAATGTCTGAAGTCAGCTAACGATGAAGAAGAGCAATTGGAATGTTGATAGTGCGGTTGAAATGTCTGAGGGTAAGGAGTCGGACTACGAGAGGACTTTTGGCTCAAGTTGACTGCTTCCTCCCCGGAGTCAGAATGTCCCATCGACGCATTGCAGGGTGGAGACATTGAAGGACTGGAAGTGGTGGAAGGTGTACTTTTTTTAGTAGACAAGTCCAGAGGTTGCTCGGGGAATGAAAGACTTTGATTCATTCTTCTGACACGTGCACGATTGTTTTGAAACCAAACTTGCACAACACGATTGTCCAAGCCTAATCTTTGAGCGATTCTTTTGAATTCATCACGGTTTGGTCGTTGGTTACGAGCATAGTGTTCTTTTAAGAATGCCTGCTGTTCATCACTTATGGCAGTCCTCACGCGAACTTTGCGTTCCGTTTCGTTGGCAGATTTACTATCAATATCTTTGGAGTAGTCTTCATCTTCGCTTCCACTCATTCCACTGTTGATAGATGCATGAATCTCTGCTTCGATGCGGTTCAAAGCGAGTGTCTCTGCCACCTGAGCGGCGAGTCCTTCGTGCTTTCTGAATAGCTGACCGCATAGTACCTGCTCGTGTTGCAGAAGTTCAGCTTTGTGATTGAAAGTTTTATGACAACTCGGGCACTCTAATACGTCATCTGGATCAGGCTTAATTACGGGAGGAGGAATTGGTGGCGATGATATACTAGGACACGTGCTGCCAGACTGAGGAGAAAGTTTGTGCATATTAGCTTGAAGCACATGCTTTGTGACTGATGCATTTACTGATTCCAAAATCATATTTAAGCCTCCTAATCCAGTATTGTTGTTTGTTCTTCCTGGGGGTACTTCATCGACGAATGGAGTAGGGGCACTCTCAATTCGTGCAATTTCCTCCGAGAGCTGTTTTTCTTGCTTTATTCTCATTGGTTGTTCATCATCTTCGATATCCATCACGAGTTCTCTTTCATCTCCAATCGAAGATCTTTTATCTTCATCTTCGGTAACTTCTTCAATTAAATCTTCAGGATCAGAGTGACAGCTACCAGAATCTTTGGTATTAAATTCAGACTCCATCTTGCGCGGTATATATTGCGAGCTTGCAAATTGTTCAAGAAGATGACTCAGCGGAGTCGGCAGTCCATAAGGTGACATGGCTCCCGGGTGATGATGAAGAGACATTCCGGGTGGAAGATAAAGGGGGTGCATGCCTGGGCCTCCGATGGGTCCAGGCGAAGGAGGGAATCCTCCGTCCCGTGGGGTTAAAGAAGCGAGAAAGGCAGCTGCAGCCTCATTGTACTTTGGCATAATTGGTAAAAATGCATTATTATTATTCGGCGTCGTATTATTGTTCATTTGCGAAACAGAAGCGGAAATTCTTTTTCTCGAGGGGCTTCTCTCCGGATTAAGCGCTGGGTTATTTGGCCGAATGCGACCCATCTTAAGATTCATGACTAAGCATTTCTTTGAGGTCATGTGACTGGAGTAGGAACCGGAATGGGAAAACTTCTTCCCGCAGTTTCCACACTCGAAAGGCTTTTCTCCACTGTGGATGCGGAGATGCTCCTTCAGGTGATGCTTAAACTTGAAGGCTTTAGCGCAATCATTGCATTTGAATTTTCGCAGGAGTACACTTTCATCATGGCTGATCATGTGACGCTGCAGGCGGTAGACGTTCAGAAAGCTCTTATTGCATATTTTGCAAGACTGTGAACAAAAAGATAAAGAAACATAAGATACAAAGAATATCTAATTAAATCCTGTATGTTATTATAATACGACTTACAGTGTCAGTTGAAGTAAAAACTTCATTAAATTCACGACACTTAAGCATACGTGTTATAAGTTCTAAAAAGAGACTTCACTTTTAATAAATTGCGTGTCTATCTGTATCTATACCAATGTAACATCCAATTACCTGTCGTTAAAATAATGTATTATTTATTTCTATACTGGGGGCATTTACTTATGCACGCCTTTTGAATTATCGCCCACAATAATAACATTACTATCACTATATTATTGTAATGCATTCAAAGACGTTTGACCCTGTATTATTTCGAATAAAATTATGTTATTTTTATCTATTGATTTCATTTAAATACAGCATCATCTAAAAAATACCATATTTCGGTATGAAGAAAAAAAAGACTATAATATTATTACGTTTTAAGCCATAACAATTATCAATGAAGACAATTATTGGGACTCAAGACGCTAGTAATTAAATGAGCCGCATGTGATCTGGGTTTTACTGAATATTTTCAACTCCACCATAACTGTTGATTGTTCTAACATTCTCTATTCATACTGATACATTAAATATACACTTCAGAAAGCTTAATACCCAATTTAAAATGCTGCAACAAATCAATGCACAGGAGTTATCAAAGTATGTAAATTTAAACCGTCGATATTAAACAAATCGAGGTTAAAAAATCGAGCGTCGGACGTTGCTACTATTAAAATAATTTAAACTAGGATAAATAAAGTTTAAAAGATATGGAAATTCAAAATATAAACAAAATTATTTGAGAAAATCCTCAGAATGCAAACAGAATAAAGCGCATTACTAAAGAGTACAGATTGATAGGGTCACATTTCATTATCTAATTTATTTATGTTGTATTGTAATTATCAAGAAAAATAGAATGAATTGGTACGTGAAACCAAAACATGACATGGAATTGAGAGGCCCGGTCACTCTGACTTATCTGGAAAACAATTTTATTGAGAGCAAACATAATGTGCGTCAAACGGTGACGATTTGTTTGCTAAAAAACAATAAATTCGTATTAAATGTTAATTAATTCAACGATAAAACATTTAAGGAAAACAGGTTATAAATACAAGCCGAACAACCATACGTTGGATACACTTAAAGAAGTTTAAACCGTTTCCAACTTCGAGCACTACTTACTATATAATTAATTATAAGACGCAAATATTTATATTATGTTTATAAGAACATTTAATTACGTATGCAGATATTGCGCTATAACGAGTTATGATGTATGAACGTATAGAACAAAAAAAATCTAAGCACTGAACAGGTCGTTATACGAAAAATAACGGACGTCGTGAGAAAATTGGAGAGTATTTATAGAAGTAGATTTTTTTACAGTTAGTTACAACAAACTAACAGAATCATCGATGTTGACTTGATTTTTACCTTATCACGATCACGATGTGTCTCGTACAATTCTCATTCGATTCTCATTTATTTTCATATGTAGCATTAGATTCTTAAGTGAGAATCGTTTAAAGCACTATACGGTCTATGATTGAAAAATAAATCTTCTAATTAAAAATTTAAGCTATGCATAATTTTTAATTAACAAAATATTTAATTGAATGGGGCTCTTATTTTAGGATAAAAAAAAATGGTTGGTCAGTTGTCCACGGATTGATTTGCTTTCAGTGAGCCGACTCACACAGAAAATCTGTCGAATTATACAACGTGATCAAACATACCGAAATTAAAAATTGAATATAAATATTATATTATCCCCGGAAATAACAAAAATATATTTTCAATAACAGCGAGACCTTCACAATTATAGGTAGATGATAATAAAAAATAAATCAAAAACATATACAATCCGCTGCGTAAATTAATTGGAAATAAATATTGAAAAAATAAAAATAAGCTTAATTAATATATATACATTATTGATAACCGTTTTTTCAATACAATGTAAAAATGCAGTTTTTTTACAACAAA
>JAGVSQ010001817.1:0-22170 GCA_022683975.1 Rhyacophila evoluta | reverse complement strand
CCATAAATTTCTTTATTTTTATTTTTAATACTATAAGAGTGCTTTAAAACGGCAACACCGGTAACAGCTGATGTTATTTAAAATGAATTTAATGTAATTACATCTATTTTACTTATCAATATACGATCGAGGTAAAAATGTTAAGACATTATAAAAAGAAAAATATCTATGCAAAAACGTTTTGTTACAAACACTTAACATTAATTTATTATATTATTGTTACAATTATCTATTTCGGCTATTTTTATAGTACAATAAAAAAAACATGATTGAGCAGTTTTTAAAAAGTATGAAAACTGTGTACATTGTATTATTAGAAAAAAAGTATGTACAATCAAGTGTAAAAAAATCTACTTACAAATAGTAAATAATATTTAAAAATATCATGAGTATTAAAATTGGTAACAATTTTGTCTCAACAAATTTATGTTATGTTATTTTTTAATCATTTGATTAGTTATTTTTTTGAGGTTTTCAGTTTATTATTTTCATTTTAATAAACTGAACACTACAGAATGAAACTAAAATGAAGAGTTATGAAAATAGATGATGAAAAATATCAAAAAGTAAATCAAATGGTTAGGTCAATTAGTAAGAGGCGAAAAAAATTTAGGGATAGACAATTCTTGGATGAAGACGTATCATAATATTGAGTAATCTACTAGAACAAAACAGTTACATAACAGGAAATGTAATTATTAGTCAAAATTTAGTTATCGACAATAGTATTTGATTAAGAAGAGTGATGAAAAATTCAATTATTGCAAGATTCAGGATCTGCGTACGCAGTAGATTTGGAAACTGGATAGGATTCGTCTGGAATAGAAAAGAAAATGGTAAAAGGTTGAATAAATCAAATCAAAACATTTATAACCAAATTGTAAATATATTAAGAAAAATAAAATATACACATAAAAAACATATTGGGTAAAAAAGATATAAAAAAAGAATTCAAAAAATTCAATATAGTAAATTAAATAAAAAATAGTAAGTGGGTTATGATTTTTCTGCATTATTCTTTCATTTTCAAACTATATTTAAATTTCATCGTATTGTCTCCTAATTGTCCCGAATCAATGATTTCACACATAGATTTAAAAAATGAATACATAGATGCTTTTATAATTGTGATGAAGTACTTTTCGATTAACAGCAATATGATAGTTAGACTAAAGTTAATTCAATATTTTTGAGGAATATTTCAAATAACGATACTTCAAGAAATTTCGTCTCTTTTTTCTCCCGTTTTGGTTTTTTACCTTGCATTATTATAATTTAGTATTATCTCACATAATGTAAGATAAATAGATTTTATAATTTGCTTAGTATTTCATTCTTTTTAAGGTTTTTCATTTATTCATCAAATTTACATGTAAACTAATATTGCATAGATAAGATATTCTCATTATTTACTATTTAACCCAATCGATTGGGACATCGCTGCAGTGATAATAGTTAAATGATTGCATCACAAGTATCTTAGCCTTTTGATGGAATCGATTCGAATTTTTGTCCTGATTTATCACAAACTAATAGAAATAATAGCATCTAGTTTGTAGTTGAAATTACTTACTTTTGGGTAGGCAAAATTTAAAAAAATTACATAAATCCAATTTAAATCATTTGAATTAATAGGAAGTAGCTTCTTCAGATGGTTCCCTTTCCTCTTTCAATGGAGTTTAGTCATATTTCTATCATGTTATTGTTTGATTGTGAAATATTAAAATGAAGAACTCCCCCAAGACAGAGTAGGAGGCTCATAGTACCAAAAAATGAATAATTTCTTTAAATCAGTTAATGTTTTAACACATTACATGTATATGATTACTATCAATATATAATAGTATGAAATTCGACAATGTCCCTGAGACAATGTCAGAATTTTTCATCAAAAAAATCATTTTCTACAGAAGACGATAATATTAGGTTAAAATATGCATTTTTACGCATCACTGATATATCATAAAAGTACTAAGTAGTAAAAAATTTTATAAATATATAAAAAAAAACATCAACGACTCGATAAGCCTCTATTAGAAAAATACAAAACTAGAAAAAAATCAAAAACATTATATTAATCATAGGTTTTAAAAAATATTTAATATTTTCATTTTTGACAATTTATCTTTCACAATAGTAAAATGAATTAAATTTATAAATACAAAAAAAATGAGCTCAAACGTCGGGCTACTGCCGTTTGTTCTGCCAGCGATAAACGATAACTCTGATGAGAATGCCCCATCGAGCTGTGTTTAATCTTATCAACGTAATAAAGAAATGGCCACGGGAGCATTTTTTTCTCTCCCGGGAATCAAAAATTGTACTATAATTAAAGTAGGTAATATGAATAATAATAATCATTACGCAATATTCAAAGTGTTTTATAACGCAAACGGTAGGACACGACTGTAGACAATGATGTATGCAAATAACATAAAGACACAATTTCCACTTTAAACGGTTGGTAAACACAAAAACAGCACACCACACTGCAAAGTTTTAAGATGCTCAAATCCAATTTTCATTACAATATACTCTAAGGGATGCTTGCATTGTAAAATTGTTTACATTTTGATTTATTATTCGATTCAGAGGTACACAACCGTTGAAAAAATGAATTACTGTCTTTGTATTATGAATATATTATTATCTATCTACTACATCTTTCCATCTGGTAACATTAAACAAAAAAGAATCAGGGAAAGCTTTTTGCTACATTACCGCATATTTTTGTTGATTCAACCATAAGGTGATGTAAAAATGCAGCAGTTTTAATTGATTGCTTTGAAAAGATTTCCCTGATTCTTTGCAGTACTAACAAGTACATATTAATAATAATAACATATAAAAATAATCATTTTAAACACAAAAACAGAACAAGAGAACAAAAAAACACTAGTGTAATAGTTAAACATATTTTGTTATTATTTGGTACAATATGTAATAGTACGACGTAGTAGTATTTTTAATAAATTTAATTATTAAAGGAACACTTGGGTAGCTAAAGCAAAATAGAGGCAAACTCATTTTACTTTTATCTAAAACATAGGTAACAACAATCAATGGTAAAAATATTAATTTGGTTTCGTTTAATCAATATTTCAAGATTCGAAACATTTTTTTTTATTCTACATCTTATAATTGCGCTGACAATTCATAAATGGCATTATTTATTTATTTATAGAATCTTTGCCTGAACAGAAAAATTAAAGGTTATAATAGTCCGATGTCAAATTTGAATTAAAAATATTGTGAACACAATCGTTAATAAAAAAGTAATGAGCGCACAAAGAATTGACATATTTTTCCTTCCAATAATCAATTATCTAAACAAAAAAACATATTTTTCCTTTTAGGGGTACTGCAAAACATAATATATTAATAATTAATGAAAATTCTTATCACCGCTAGTTGGTTGACAGTTAAAATTTTTAAAATTAATTTTTTAATTTCGCAATCCAACGATTAGCATTAAAATACCTATACAGTAATTAATTTATTGAAACTATTCAAAAGCTATGCATTATAATTCACGAATTATAAATATTGAACACAAATATTCATACAAAATGCGCTACGTCTTTCAATTATATTGCACCGTAAGCGATGTTTTCTCAATAGTAATTGTACATATTTTTATTTACACATACGTTAACAGCAAAAATACTGGCTTTTATTTCATTTCTTTGAATCAATTCGAGAGTCTAAGCTTAAAAAAACATTATTTCCTATAATTATAAATATTTATATGGTAAATATTGAAAGAAAAGCTATAAGTCAATTTGCTAATACAAAATGTGTTAATAGTTAGAATGCAGCGCACAAATTCTGAAAAAAATAGGAAGTAATTTTTTACTAATTGTAATCAAAAATTCCGTACAAAAAACGCTCAAACCACCCAAACTTATATGCGCATATTTTTCTAATCGAAATAAAAAAAGTGGCCGCAGATAGGGAAAGGTGTGTTTAAGTTCATTAATTAATGCTTTATCAAAGTAGTAGATACATTTTTATAATTTATTCTAAGAGAAAGGAGAGATGAAAATTGGGTGTTTTTGTTTCTAATAGGCGAGATATAATTATCAATGACATTAAAAAGTTCACCCTAATTGAACAAATGTTGTCCAATAATTTCCGCTAAAAATTGTACACACATTTATAAGTCATACAAACATCATCGCTATTTTCGAAAGTTACAAAAAGGATTTTCAATTTACTTACATACGATATTATACTTTTTTTCCACCTCAATACAAAAATATAAAAATACAAAAAGTCGAGTATGGTTTAATTTTCGTTTGGGTTTTAAAAAATTTCATTACAGTGTAGCAGTTCTCGATCCATACGAAATTAAAATAACGACAATTTATAAATATACGTTTACGACAGTACTTTTATATCGTACATACATATACTTATATAAATACTATGGTATGATTGTTACGCGGATCGTCATCGCGCGCCTCCACATCCTATTATCCTAATTTCAGTTCAAAATAGCAACCAATTTTATAATATTCATTCATAGATGGGTGAAGAAAACTAAATCTTTATTCCCACTCGTCATATTCTACAATGGAAACACTCAGAAAGATTGGTTGTTTGCTCGGGCTTATTTGAAGTTACACCTCTCGAATTGGAAGTACAGAAATCTATTCACATAAAGTAATTGCTGTTCAATAATGTTTTAGAAATATCAGCAGATGAAATTTGTGTTTGGTAATTTAAATTTCATTTCTCATATCCTGAAATAATTTATATGAAGTGCTTAAATGTTGATGGCTCTTGTAAAAACTTTAACAAACAGCTAGAATTAATCTTTGGTTTATGGATGTCACTAGTATGCACAACTTGCTACTTCGAACTGAAAGTAAGATTTTTTCACAAATATTCAATGTATAATTATTTTACAATTCAATTAACAGATGACAAACTTTACTGTGTATAAAAAAGACTTCATACTGAAGAATGTTTGTCTCTATTAAATCTACTAAGGTCTTGCTAAATATTATTCGATGCAATTTTTCCTGTGAGAGATTTTGTACGACTTTTAGAAAATTCCATCCATTCTCTACAAGAATCAAATGAAGTGACGAGCCTCATAATGTGTGATATTAAAATGATATAATAGATTATTTCGATCCATTTATATCCGTCAGCTTTGCCGTTTTCACGTTTTGATAATTATATAGTTAAACATTGAATCTTCCAAAACCTCTCACTCACTGTGCGCGCGATGACATTTGATGATCACCACATTTGTGAAAATAACAATTTTTACAGTACCGATTCGGACAATGGTCACGACTGTGGATCGAACACTTTATTCAAACAGTGAATAAATAAATAAAAAATCTGACTACGTTTAAATTATTAAAACACCAGTCCATTTGCGCTTTCCATATAAACTGATCTGAGCAAAAAAAAATACAGCTGATAAATTTCTCAGGAGATCATATCACAATGTTTCACTTGATTCTCACATTTTCTAAGTCAAGCATTTTAACTAGATTTCCAAAATTTATAACATCTAACAATAAGTGACAAGATGTTGTATTCACATGAAAACTGGCTATGGTAAGGAATATCAGAATAGAAATTGTGTAAAGTTGTGAAAAGCAACTTCTAGGGATATTGCAGGGTGATATGCATTTTTATACTACTTAAACTACCATATATTGGTTGTTAGCACATACTGTGCTGTGGACCAGAAATACAAAATATGTGAATACAGCATTATGTATTAGCGACAATTTTTTTTTTTTTATACCACACTCGCTCCCAAAGTGGAGCATATAGATCTGCATGGTGTGAAGATACCCACTCCAAAAGTGAAGTATACGGATCTCCGTAGTGTGAAAATGTCTTGACAGATTATTTTATTATTTTTCACGGGAATGGTTTTTCAACCGAATGGGTATTCCAGTCCTGTATTTTTTGATATTAGGGACTATTAACGTTGATTATCTGCCACCATACAAGTGAGTTAATAAAAATTAATAGTGAAAGGTGCTAGTATTTATTAATGAAGTATTTACTAGAAAAAGTGTGTGGTACCAAGATATCGGTTATGGTTATGGATAAGCAATTATTGTATATAGGCTGAAAAATTTTAAACCTCAACTCAAGAAAAATAGAAAAATACTGAATAACAAAACTTTTTTGAAAACACATTTTCATGGAAATGTAAAATTCAATATATTGAATAAACCAAAGAAACTCCATTGATAACTTCATTCAGCAGTATAATTTTTCTCTCGAGAACAGTTGTATATATATATATGCGACACAATAGTAATAATTAGATACTGAAATACTAATAAAAGAATGTATCATTGTATCCTTTGTTTTTTAAATTAAAATGTTGTAGTAGATGGGTGCTAATTGTATTTTAAATATGTATGTAGAATCGTACTTAGTCACTTATTTTTGAAATACGCATTGAAGATGATAAATTTATCAATAATCAATCAATAATTATTTTACCATTAATAATATTTTAAATATGAATAGAGGACAATATTCTTTCTATTTCCTAACGATAACGACAAACTTCAAAATTAAAATTAAACAAAAGTGACTAACGTTATTTTTTTAATACTTCGAGAGCTATACTCCCACTACGCACACACTACGTCTCAAAACATGTCAAAATTCAAATAAAGGGGGAAAAGAGAACTTTAAAAATACATTTATTTCAATTATTTCAATAGTGCCCCTTCATGTGTTTTTTTGATTAGCATATCTAGTATAATTATTAATTTATTAAAAATCGAATTATAATTTTTATTACCATTCAAACTTTTTTCTCCTTCAGAATTGCCTCTTATTTATTTACTAGCCAGGTATTGCACTGAGCCGGCCAGGGCAAATTAAAAAAAACTAATAAATTTATTAATTTTCTACGGTTTTAGACGCTCAAAAGTTAAAAATAATCATTTTTTCTTTCTTTTAAAGATATCATGATAGTAATATTACTAGGAATTATTAACAAAAAAATTAAATACTTTTTATTACAATTTATACTAAAAAATAAACTTCATAGGATTCCATTGGACATTGGAAATATTCACCAAGAGTTTAACATTGGCTTACAGCTAATTATAGTTCCACCAATGCTTATTATATCTAATTCATGATTAGTATTAAAGTCATGAATCCATCTGTTTTTCTAATCTAGGAATCTTGACAAGCAATAAAGACACATGTTAATTACTTGAGCTGAAATTTTTTTCAACGGATTATTTCAGGATATGTTAATTAGATTTTTTTTTGTTTAATAATTTCTTAATCTGTCTGCCTATAATACTAAAAATTAACTGTTAAATTATCTGGATAATCCAAAGCAGGAGTTGTCAAAGTGTTCGATATATCATTTTTTAGGGTCGATCTAGTCTAGAGTATCAATTTTTTATTATTTGTAAAATACGTAAAAACCACTAATAATAAATTTTGTGTGAGTCGATAAGATGTTTCGGAAATAGCATGGGGGTCGATGGTCAAAAAATTTTGGCAACCCTTGCCCCAATGCTTCAATTTTCTCCACTGGGAACTGCTGTCAGCACCTGGGAGGAGGTAAAATAATCAGTGGATGACATAGCATCACAGCGAAGCGGCGTTGTTGGTGATGGCTTATTTTTTTTCACAGCAATATGACAATATTTTAATGGTAAACATAACCAACTTTTGAGTATCGAACCTCGGACTTATTAGATGTTAAATTTTTAAATTTTATATTGCAGAATGGACAAATTATTTTCGTGCATAAAGAGATAATTCGGTATACACATTTATGATTTCACGAAAGAGATACAATAGGGAGGGTAATGAATGTCCCATGTAAATCCACCTAGAAGATGAAATTTCCAGCAAAATTTTTAATACACAAAACTTAAACATAAGCAAAATGTGTTCTAATAAATGATGGAGTTTTTATTGATCACAACTGTGTGCAAGAGGAAGTGTTTGTATTATTTGACAATTGATATGAAAATTTTATATATTTAGGCAAGTATAAAATTTAGAAATTAAAGAAAGTTAACAATCCTTAACCAGGGAATGAACTGAATACACAAATAATGAAAAATGTATTAAAACTCTCATTGGTAGAACTATATAGCAGATAATCAAATACTCAATTGTAAAAAACAACATTTCAAATCTGGATTTCTCAATCTTCCAACTCTTTAAGTTTTAGAATTATTTCAGAAGAGAAGAATTTGTTTCTAGTTGATTAACTAAAAAAATAACTAATTAATATTAATAACAATTATCAAGGAAGTAGGTTGGCAAATTTTAAAAAATTAGGAAGGTAAGTATTATTTTTTAATATACCTTTTTCACCTACTGTTTTAATAATGATTTAATACGAAGGAAACAGTAAGTAGTTAGGAATAGTTAATATGTGTAAATTCTATATCTTACACATCATGTCAACAAAACTAACTAGCTACCGCCTGTATCAAATATTTTATTCATTTAATTATTTAATTTATTTACAAACAAACAATTTCTTTTGTCTTTTGCTATGTATCTCCTCGTATTTTGGAGAAATCTTTAGGTGACATAATCATTTATTATTTACTTATTTTATCATTATATTTAAAATAGGTGGGGGAGTGGTTATGAAAATCTGCTATATTATAATAATTAAATTTAATTATTACGTGAAAAGGTTTTTCGTATGAAAGTCTCATACCAACGAATATTTTATTTTCAAATCACATTTTTTAAATAAATGTGTTTCCTTTTAAGTTGCAAGGAACGTCATTTCAGGGTTATGTTTGTATTTCTTCAATTAGTATTACACACACACACCCATATGCAACTTTACAAAAATCTAACGGATGAAACACGTTTCATTGGGCAAGTTCAATTTTAATAAAAACTAGAAAAATCATGCAAGTCAATTTTTTCTAATTCAAGACTATCAGTTTGTGTGACATGTGTCTTTTGGTAAAAGTATTGGTGTACTTTTATTTCTACATTGAACATCGTTATGTTAAATAGGTAAATCAGCAATGTGATTACAAATGAAATATTATTCCACATATGCTTATTCAGTAGTCAGCTTGCTAAGCTGGTTGCATATTCCAATCCTTTAATTCATTAATCATGTATGTTAGGTTGGACGCATGGATTCAATTAATTGAAAAATATATCTCAAAAAAATATGCTAGAATATGGAAGTTCATATATTCTGACATGAAAATGTAATTTACCAACTTCCACTTCGTGTAACTATTATCAAGATTGAGATTGAATGCTTGAGTGGCGAATTATACTTTCTCGCATTGGCTTAGTTGCAAATGTCAGTAGTAATTAGAAAATTATTATATACATAATAAAACATTACTTTTATAGACTTGTCATATATAAAAAGGGTGAAACTTATGTTAGATTCATCATTTTGAATGTTATGACTATTTCATTGCAAAATTAAAGTAGTATTTCATAATTTGATTATCTAAAATATTTCAAAGTTTGGTTTTTATGAGCTATAAAAGTTTGGAACCCACTTTCCAGAGACAGAGGTTGTATTTTAAAATCTTGCAGCTGCTACTAGATTCAAAAAATTCACTATGGACTGGATATCCAATCAATTTTCATGAAAAGAATCTGCCAAGCTACGCTTTACAGTGTGATGATCCATGTACTCTATTTCTGAAGTGGACATCTTCATGCTGTAGAGATCCACATTCTCGATTTATAGAATGGGCATGGTCAAAAAAAAAATGCGATAGGGTATTGACTGCAAAATTATTAGATTATAAAATAGGAAAATGTCTTTAAAGTCAATTATAAAAAGATAGGGTATATTGCTTGGATAAGTAATTTTTTAATCATCTTCTAAGAAAACCCTATCAATATGATCACATTTATTGTGAAGTTTTGTGAATTTATTAAAAGTTTATGGTGAGAGAATTATAGAATATATGTCTTCATTGAACACTAAATGGAAGATGAAATGGTGGTTGTCAATTAATAAAATGCCCACTCCGAAATATTGTAAAGTGTATTATTTATAAAAACGTTTTTACTCTATGAGCAAATAAAAAAGATATTTATTAAAATGAACAGGCGTATAAATATGACTTTGTAGAAACTAACACTTTCTTATGATCCAAACTTAAACAGACGTGGCTAACTGAAAAAATGATTCTCATAAAAACCAAACTGTCGTGATGTTACTGATAAATATTTATTTTTCTTTCAGATCGATTTAAATTTGCAATTCAATGATAAATTTCCCCAAAACTTATTTATCTGCTGGTATTAGTGAAGTATCACAGAATACATTATTATTACACGGTTGGATTGTTGCGCTCTTATAAGCAACTATCTCTGGTCGTCATGTATATTTGATTGTAAAAAAGCTTCAGTATTAATTTAACAATATCAAAAATGTTCCGAGTGGTATTTTTTTCAAGCTCACTTTTAAGAGTCATTCCGACACAGAGCCGAAAAATGTGTGATGAGGCGTCTTTCAATTATGAATTTCAAATAACCGCATGTTTATATGATAAAATTTCCATAAATTGTATGACTAGCAGCCAACTAGAACGTACATATAGTAAGTGTATGTTATTAATTTGTAACAAATCATTTTGTATCGGTGAAAATTTGATTTCCTATCCATTGCACCCTCCCATGCTAAATATTCATTACTGATTATTTTATGATAGTTGGAAAAAATACATCATTGAATATACGATAGATTAACCGCATAGTGGATTTCAGTCTGAAAAAATTGTGTGCGGTCATCATAATGGGTGAAGTGTGGTGTTTCCAGCAGTTGATAGTTAACACCACCGAAAAGGTACAGCCCGTGGTCGATCAGCACCCTCCTTTACCAGTGGTTTGTGGAACTCGCGGCCAGGCCTCGAGTGAATGGTCGCCCAGCAATGCTCACAATAATACTGGAAATATAAATACAATTGCATGTTATATCATAAAAATTAAAATTCACTCATATGTTAATTGAAAGAGGCTTCTCAAACCAATAAGATTTTTAAAAAATGTGATAGTTTATGATAAGGGAGAAAGTTTCTTTTCATCAGAAGTCAAGCAGTTTACAATTTATAAAAATAGAAATCTTGCACAATAGCCAGGGTCTCATTAGCTGCTTCTGGAACATTTCTGATATTTGAAATGGCACTGAATAACTGTTACACACGCCTGCATTTCAGGTACTAAGTTAAAATTGTCAAAAATAAACATTAATTACAGTTATTGATTTTGCACAAGTGAGAAAAATACTTTCTACTCATAAAACTGTTCATTGCAGCCATTTTGATAATTACTAAGTGGCCAACAATTATTATTATATTTTATAACTGATGCCTTGTTATCTGCTAATACTAAAATAAATAATCTGTAAAAACTGTCAACTCATATCGTGAATTTGGTTGAAGGAATATGAATTTTGAATGATTTTTTTGACCAGTCAATAATCCAATAGGACAAAAGTTAAATACATCCAAAAATATGACTCGTTTTTGACTCACATAGTCACACCACATTGTTGATAAAAGTAATATTGAATCAGAATAGAATAGAAGTACCTGGAGACAAGTAACATTAGCGCAGAAGAAGGGGGCAAACTTTCCTCCGCATCTGGCGCCTTGGCACTCATCGCACATCTGGTCATCCAGCACATATGGCTTAACCTGGAGTAATCAAATTATTCATTAATACTTTTGCAATAAAATATGTCTAGCAAAGAGTTTTAACAATATTAATAGAGAGTATCCAAAGTTTTAGTAGTATTAATCATAAATAGTACCATACATGTGAAAAAGAAAGGATTGACTAACACTCAAATCAATAAAGGTATTCGAAAAAATTACTATATGAATTTCAAAGTGACGGTCGCTATAGAAGCTGAAAAAACAAACAATTTGCACATTTAAAAAAATATGATATGCCAGAAGTGATCACATTAAAATCATTGGAAGTTGCCGATGGTCTAAGTAAACCAAGAAGTAAATTCAAAGCAAGTATGGGCTTGTGTAGTGTAGACGAATGATTAAGCTGAACGGTCTTTAATACTTGTTTAAAATTGGCCTCAAAATTTTGCTGATGAGTTGTTAGCTTTTCAACGTTATAAATCTTTGAAAAACCTACAAATATCCTCTCAGATATTATTGGAAATGCAAATCAAACATCAGTTTATTTCGACATACTTTCAAATCTTACAGTCAATAAGAAAGGTGAAAAATCTGGTTTGTTAATATCAACTGGTAATGAGAAGTTGAGAATTACCGTTTTGCGTGTTGTTACCGCAGATGGTCGAAAACTTCTTCCATTTGTGATATTAAAATGAAAAATTGTGCCAAAAGAAAAGATGCTGTCTGGATTAATTGTTCGTGTTCTAGAAAAGAGATGGATGACGGAGGAACTGGCATTAGTCTGATTAAATGTTGTATGGAGACAGAATTCTGGGACATTAAGAAAACCTCACGCCATGCTTGAACTTGATGCATTTCAAGGTTACCTGACACCTAAGGTGAAGACAAAAATTGAATCTTTGAATACTCTTATGGTGATTATTCAAAGAGAAATGAGTTCAAAATTTCATGTTTTAGATGCAGCTGTCAATAAAGCATTCAAATGCAATTTACGAAAATAGTACAGCAATTGGCTTTTAGCTAAAAATCATCCTCTGACCCCTATGGGGAAAATAAAGAATGACACGTCTGTTGAAAAAGGTTTTAAGAAATGTTGCATTTCCAACAATCTGGATGGGAGTGAGGATAACATTTTATGGGAAGAAAATTATACATCTAGTAGTAATCGTTCAATATGATAATTCAAGCATGTCTGAATAAAAAATCATATTACTAATAATACAATTTACCTATTTAATTTTTGTTTTATATTAATGAATTTTTCCTTTCATTCCTGCTCCAAATATATAGGTCATGTTATAATCGAGGCTACGTTATATTCGGGTTAGTAAAATTGTCTAATCTTTCAAACTAATTCAAAATATTTTAAAGGAAAACTTATATACTTCACATTGCACTATTGCAATACTAAGTTTTCAGAATATAATAACGATGAGTGATAGTTGATTGCTTAACCAGCAGGTCTATTGATAATTTGATTTGAACAGTTTAAATTTACAGAATTTTATGAATATGATGTATTTACTTCAGTCAACATGCATTATAGAACAAATGAAGCGTATATTGTATGAGTAATTATGAGAGTCTAATTCATAAGCTATGGTACATCAACAAAAATGTAACACTTTTAGGAATTATAATTCTGTCTGTAACAATAATATAATAACCATATCTCTAAAATATAGCCCTCTGAAGAGATAGGCATAGACGGGCTAAAATCATCTGCAATGACTTACAAAGTATGGCTATCTATCTGTATTTAGCAGTAGCTCTATTCAGAACAGCTTTAGAAAGACATACATATCATTGTGTAATTGAAATAATAGATTACCTCTACTCTTTTGTCAATATCGCCATGTTGCAGTTGCACAAACCGAGCAGAAATAGCTGCAATATAACTCTGTTGATTGCTGAAAGCCACTCGCCCTGCACCCTTTAATAAAATAATTTTATATGTAATATTTGTTTTTTTATTACTACTATGATGATGAAATGTTGTCATTCCAAAGCTAGATGAAGTCGTTAAGAGTAAAATTAATACAACAATTTGATTGAAACATAAATTTACGGATGCATTGTTTACCTTGGGATACTTAAGTTCGGGATCTGTGTCAATGCCTGCATAGCACACTCCACCATAGAGACGATCCATGATTGTCGCCAGCTCAACTGAAACATGTCCATCAAAAGAATGTGGTTCTTTGATATACTAAATATTCATACAATTTTTTATCAAACGTATTTATTTTGTAAGATTGCATAATAGATAATTTACACAATATTACAACGAAAAAAAAAGGATAAAATTATTTATAAATTCTGCTTGATTCAATACTACATGATAAGAAAATCAAAATTCTACATTATCTTTAAAAGATTCAATGCGGACCCTGGTAATCTATACTTACGGGCTTTAAGTGGTCTGGGTACCCCTCCCACGAAGACAGTCTTGCGAGGGTCAAGTGCCATGGAAGCATCAAGTACAAAGTCGGCATCCCCCAGCCTCCACGGTCTGATCTGCACCGGCTTATCTTTGATAGTGGGTGACGATACACATAAATATAACTTCTCATCATCTGTTATGCATGCGTCCATCAGTTGCTGTACTGACGATTCATCCTAAAAACATTATGTATTTGATTATATACTACTATCATAACAATTATACTACATTTCAATTTTGATTAGGAATACTTGAAATAACAAATAAGTTTGTAAAGTCAATTTAACACTGCATTAATTTTGGCAAGTAAAAGTGAAGATTTTTTTATAACAGATATGGTAAACATTGTCATGTTCGTGAACTATTTGATTTAAGCCCTACATTATCTAAGTTTGTGGTGTATATTTTAATTTCACAATCCTAACATCACAAAATTGTCCAAGTGGTGAAGAAGTAAAAATAAATTGGATAATATAACAATTCCCAAGAAATAAGTGTCGGGTGTTACCTGAAATAGCAGAAAGGCATATCCTTTTGGAGGGAAATAGCTTTTGCTCTCAGCTTTATGAGGCCAGTCCACCACCAAAGCTCCGAATCGACGGAAGGATGTTGTAATTTCATCTGGAATTTGATTATTTCATTGAAGATAATTTATTGCTACTAATATTATAAGAGTGACTTTTATATACAAAACAAATTAAACTGGCGTGAATTAAAGAAGTAAGTAGTATATTGTGTATGTGATATATTTTATTTACAAGAACATCCTCATTCGATATTGACAGGTTTAACGGTACGCTATCTGCTATGCCCAAAGCTTATTAAGCCCTAATTTCATCTCATTGAAATTTATGATATTTATTTATTTGAGTACCTATATGTCGAAACTGTGTCTTGGTATGTTTATTTACAGTACTTAAAATCAACAAGCTGCTCCTTCCGTGTCTCCAACAAAGTATACACTTTGACAGATATATAGTAATATGTATTGTTTTTTTAATTACCTTCGTCAATATCTGGTGGCAATCCACCCACAAACACTTTCCTAGAGAACCTTTCTCCTCCTGCTTCCCCACCCTCTGAGCCCCCGCTAAGAGGCGATGAACGGGCCGGCGATCCACCTACCATTGCTGACAGACCTAAAAAATAAAAACATGGCATGATTCAAATTGAATACTGTGACTTCATAGACATAGTCCTAGTCTGAGATGATTTCTGAACTTCTCAAGTCCTTGAGTATCCTATACTGCCCACCCTACGCTCAAAATTCAGACATTAAGAATTCATAGATTGTTTTCACTGCATTCAGCCATTGTACTATATCTAATCTACCAATATTTTGTTTTTTCTCAGGCTCAGTCTTTTTGAAAAAACTACGAGTATAATATCATCTTAGCGAAAAATGGATTCATCATATTTAGAAGTACTGAATCTTAAAAAATTAATAAATATAACATACAGCTCACATGCACTATATGGTTTATAGCTACATATAGTGACTGTCAAATATTGGTCGGACAATATTAACCAAACCCTTCCCCCTTAGCCAATGAAAAAAAAAAAAAAAAAATAGTTGAAAATTTTGACCCTTCAATGAGATTTACTTGCTTAATAACATTCTAGTCAAACACTGTAGGTATAATACAGGAATAATTGAACTTCTTTGACAAGAATTTATAAAATTAAAGTAAATATTCTACAATTACATTATCACTCGGTATGTTTTCATTTTCGTATGGTAATTAAAATAATGTGTCAGAAGTCTGAGGAGCAACATTAAGAACAACAAAGTGTAAATAAAGCGCCATTTACCGGCTGACGAGATGGAGTGTTGGTCACCGCTAGCCACGTCTCCGGCCACCCCCGCTCCCTGTTGATGCTGTCCGTCTTGCACTCCCAGGAAGAATGGATACTTGACTGAAAAAGAAAGATAATTATGTATCATAGTTTTGTGGTTGTTGTCCTTCATAAGTAAATAACTACATTCTTTTAAATTAGAGCTTTTTTATTTTTGTATGGAGATAAGGAATTTCTTAAAAGTCTTAGACAACAATTAGCAAGTAAACTGTTCTATTCTTCCCGGAGTTAATGGCCATTTTCGTGCAAAGTATGCATAGCATAAATTGACTAAAATATTATAACTCTTTCTCATACATTTAAGTGTACGAATTTATGCAGGTAAATCGATGTATTCTATGCTTGCACTTCAGCACAAATCTGGCCAGCACTTACCGATACCCCTAATATTACAACACAGTTCTGAAAAACGAGTAACAAATTTAAATATCTTTGGATTAACAAATATTATATTTTTCCAACATGTTTTGAACATATTTGCAGTAAGAAACTATTTGAGTGAATTATTTTAAAATTTTACATTGAAAATAAATTTGCTGCATTATTCAAATTATATCGTATTCTGATTTTAATGTCATGTCAATATTGCGATACTGAAAATTACAACAAGAGCTTGATTATTTAACTATGAATTGTTCTCGTTTAATTTTGGAGTTTATATTCTCCAGAATTTATACAAATATGTTTCGTTTCCATGCCGTAGACTAGGGACGGGCCCAAGTCATTTTTTGCGCCCCAAATAAAAAAAATCTTATATTTTTGGCCAATACTAGTAAACAAGTAAAACAGGCCTGCCGTAGGCTATAAAAATGTATTGTGAGATGGATCTTTTTTACTTAAATCATATAATATTAGGTAACATAAAGAAGTAAATAATAAATAACAGATACCTTGAATTATATTCAATATATATACGAATATATATATTGAATAATATGTTATTTAGTTTTGTCGATAGTTATTTCGGTTACAACTGATTTCAACATGATAATAACTTTTGATAATTATCAGCAACAACTTAATTTTATAGTATTATTGGAGTTCTAAGTAAATTTAAATAAATTCAATAAAGTATGAATCTCCTGCGGGTTTTGCAGAAAGTTTTTCCACAATCAATCACGAGTTCTGAAAATATGCTTTTCTTTTGTTGATAATGGCTCCGTCTATGTTACAAGGTTAACGAAGGAGCGAATCAGGCGGGACGAATTGTTTTGTAGTTACCATGTTTCATACAAATTGCGCGCATAGTAACGATGAATAATTGCAAGGAATAATGCAAAAAATACCAATTACGCACCACAACACAATTAAATGACACTTTTGTTCTTTAAAACTGAGAATGTTTACAACGAAATGTAGTAGAAATTCATTGGTTCAAAAATGATAATGTTGGAAATAACGATTTCCTACATATTTATGACAATTAAAACAACAGTTTTTCACACAAAAACTGCAGATAAAACTAAGTATTGTTTCCATGTGTAGTTTATATCATATTTCATTGCAGTCGCATTTTTCGTACGTCCATTTACAAAAATGTATTGATACGGTGGCCATATTTAAATAATGACAAAACAATAGCAAATCATCTATATAAAATGATGGGATCGTCCATACAGATGAGCACGTCAATTGAAATAAAAATGCATTGTCTTTGCGTGGATGTGTGTAAAACATTAAGGGAATCAGATACATGCAAGGACACTTCAATTTATAGCCGATTGCACAAACTGACAATGAGGATTGAATTTTGGCTTTTTTCGGAATAAAATTCTTTTTTGAGATTTATTAGTCGACTCACTTTTCTTCCGCATTCTGAAGTTGTCTCGCACGAAGGACAAGGAATAGCCAGGGGATGATACGTTCATTTTTCCGTACATTACTTCACAAGTTAAATTTGAAAAAAACGACAATGACTCTAAGAGGATCAAAATCAAACTAGAATAATTAATTAAGAAACGAGAGTTTGTTTGGAATCTATTCGAAATTCAAAATTTTTCTTCGCAGATTTTTTTTCCCTTTTTCTAAATAAATGGCTACTGGTTTTAAATACTTTAACTAGCCATGTATAATGAAAATTGTAAAAATTCACATTTAGAACTATTTTTAAATCTATCAAACTTTAAGTAAAACAAATATTACAGATGATTTTGTAAATGAAATGGTATCATCAGTGGGTTACATAAATGAATTATGAAGATTTTTCAGTGATCAAAATATAACTATACATAATAATTAGTATACAATAGTATCCAAGGAATTGGCTCTGGATTGTTGATATGAATATGATACATTCGCATCTATTTTATCAAATTTTGCTGATTTATTATAAGATATGACTAGAATTTCATGATTTCGCTTATTTCAACACATCAAATTCTGAAATAAAAAATTATATATATTTTTTTAAAAATAAATTGGGAGAACGCTTTTTCGAAAATTTACATTACGCCTACTGCGTCTCTATATGTATGTGAGATTTCATGGATGTATGGGCCTTGAAGTATAAAAAATCTCTGCGACGTTGTAATATTGTATTGTTATATGACTATAACTATACATTTTGTATATATTCAACAAATAAAGAATAGAGCTTTTTTTTAATTTACTGCATTTTCCGACATCAATACCCTTAATCGTATGGTTCTTGCGCTTAAAATTGAAATGCAATAATTTAACGTAAAACATGAAATACATGAAGACAGCCAAATTCATAGAGCAATCAAAAATAACAATTCGATTTTATGAAAATTATTTGTGTTGATTTAAAGATTTTAATTGTGTATCATTATTCTCCGTTTCTGAAATCACAACAAAATATCAGCTAATTTGATTGAATATAATGTATGAGTTCAATTAGTTTACACAATTCATTTGTTATTCATACATTTTAATTATATAACAATGCAAATTTATGAATAAAGTTACCTGTGGAATTATAATTCAATGTACAAGCATCCTTTCCTTGATTATTGTGCGTTTGATTAACGCGATTTATAATTATCAACAACCAGATTTTATAAAAAAATGATTTATTTTTATGGTAGTAAATAAAGATTAGGCTCGCAATGCGTAGAAATGCAGTAAAACAGGACCGGCGATAAACTGATAACGTAAATTTCTGCGTTAGCGCGGGACAGCATTTGACATTTTCGTGATTTCGCTTACCGCGGCATTTTGTGCCACGCATTAATTAATTGCGCTAAGCGGGGTTTCCTGTATGCATAAGATATTGAACCGCTGTAAAATGAAGTTATATTAAGTAAGTGGTAACTGGTATTGCAATTAAAGGGATAACAGATTGTTAAGATTTACTAAATAGTATTAAAACTGGTCAAATCCAAAAAAATAAGTTTTCAACAAATATTGGCAATTTATCTTTTAAAATATCTTCAAGTTTTTGCTACAAAAATTTTTCAAATTAAGTCGAAAAAGTATAGATAAGAACATTTAAAAAAAGAACAGTTTGAAAAAAGTTAAATCCGCCTTAGGTAAGTATCGAAATTGGTAAATTGATCCTCTTTAATACTAATCGGCACATATAATTCACTGCTGCAATGATTATATAACCAAGACGAAAAAATTATCCCAATACCTATTAAATGCGATATATATATTTTCCAATTTTAAAATCAATCATTTGGTGTATTGAACTGTAAATGATAGAATACCGTTCATGCACCGTGACTATCTGAGAAACCTTATTACCAAGCTATTCAAATGAAAGGGAATCAAACATTGTTGGCAATGTATCATATATTTATTCTCATCTGAAAAATTGCCATGTTAATAGATTGGGAGCATTTTTTAAAACCAAAAACCCAATCTTGATCCATTATACAAACCATGAACAAGTGACATAAAAAGTAATTAGAGAATAAATAGCATTATATGTATGAGTAGGTGTGATATTATCTTACCGTTACAGACAAAGCCATATTCATTCAAGCTACTTTTCAAAACTAATGATGAAGTTATATATGCATGATCAGGAACTTACTTCAAAGCTTTATGCTTGGTAATATTACACATTAGTTATTAGTTTTCGTAGTTTTAACCAAAAAGATTTTTACATTTTATATAGAAAAGAAAAGACCTAATCCATCTCGCATTTAGACAGTGTGCGTTAATTTAATGCGCCATATTTATTAACTATTCTAACAATGATTAAAGTAAAACCTAATGGATTGAGGGTAGGTAAAAATATATAGAATACATAATCCACGCTCAATGATAAACATAAAAAACACATGTTTTTAAAATATTTTTTTAGGATGCAACACTATAATAAACGACTTCCATATGAAAATTAAAATCATTAGAGGAATAGAATTAGTGTCACTATTAATACGCTCGGAACCCTTCGGTTTTGATGGCTGCGTCCTTGATATTAGGCCCCTGACTAAGAGAACAATATCGATTCAGCCGAAACCAGGGCGTCCGCCGCATTGGCACAGAGTACCGGCGATGTCCCGGCTCGCGTACTGTAGGCGAGTTTACCACCCTACCTCCCTTCGGTTCGCCACCTCTGTGTCGGTCGAGGCACAGCCCTGCGCCAGAAATCAGCAGCGAAGGAGCCCTATTCTAGATGTGCTATACAATAATAATTCAATAAAATACTGCCGTCTCAAAAAAAAAAAATGTTTATTTTAATGGAGACTCCAAAGTATTTGTTCTAATATTTTTATAAGTAACAATGATGTCTTTTCGAAGTACATAGTATGTTCATAATAATATGTAGTTCTATTTTGGAAACTGTTTTGTTATTCCGTTCGCTTATGTCTCATTACAATATTGCAATAATGAAATTCTAGAATCCAATGTTGATGGCCGACGCTTTATTATTAGGCATTGACATAGCAGATATGAGTTTCATTTTTGAAAATTTGTACATATTTACAGAAATAAGCACAGCGCATAGTTACCATTGATGTTCCTTTTTATGATTACGATAATGATTATGTGCATTCGAATGTTCTGTATCATTATTGTTTCAATGGAATATAGGCTAAAAGCTGATTTCAACAAAAAAAAATTCTTACAGAGTCTACTGCACATTCCTGTCGTTAAATTAGCATGCATTCTATAAAAAAAACCTCGCCTTTAATAAACATGGTTCATTCTGTAGCGAAAAGGTAATATCATAATGAAAAATAATAAACTAAATATATAGAAATTAGTTTACTATCTAAAAACGTAGTATAAAGTAGTGTCAATTACAATAGTAAGCTTCACGTAAATTTGCACTGCAGATTTGACAACCGCGCCAATTTGCGTGTCGTTAAAAGTCACTCTTTTTGTAATATATTATCTATTGTAGGTACATCAGTTTGCCTCCTTTCATCTCAAAAACGTTAAATCGGAATAATATTTAATTTATTATTTACACTTTTCATTTCCTTCGGAAGATATTTGATGGCGCCCCTAATCATACGGCACCACAGGACAACTGCTGCCGAAACCTTACGCCGGCTCTGATTTTATATTACATAATTTAACAACTGATTTTCTATGCGTGTTGTTTATATACCTCCTAATTGCATAATATATATTTATTTAAATAATAAAAAATATTATTAACTTCAAGTACTTAATCGCGAATTGTATAATATTATATAATACATAAAAATATTATTGAAAATGATAATTCAATATAAAATTCGTAGGTGGCTGGGAAAAGCCTATTGTTCAATTATACAGCTGATTTATATATTTATTGTGGATAAAGCTTTACTTTTAAGCAGGGAAAAGGTTTAGCGTCCATTTTACTCTACCTGAACTAGGTCATGACCCCATTTTCGGGCCAATAATCCGGACGCTAGCGTATGAGCACAGCTAACGCGTGTGCCACAAATTCACTGATCATCGGATGCACATAATACGATATTCAATAAACGTACCCTAATTGACTTGTTTTTACGTAGAAACGTTACATAACCTAACCCCAAGAAGGTGGACAATAGAAATGACGTTATCTCTGCAAGTGATTGTGACATCAGCAAATTGAATCATATCGTGTTGTCTATTCATGTATACAATACTACTGCTAATTTTTTCAAAAGTATATGGATTTCCACAATTTGAGGGATCATTTTAGTATATTATTGTTCATGTTAAGTCATCCAATTACTTGACACACTAGAATTCATGGTATATAACGTGATTTTGACCAATATAAATATAAATTGAGAGTAACCTTTCATTCAAAAATCATATGATTGCCATCTGTAGTAAGGCGCT
>JAGVSQ010001816.1:0-27249 GCA_022683975.1 Rhyacophila evoluta | reverse complement strand
AATTTAGAATTTAAAATCAATTTCCATCAAGCACCATCAGTCAAAAATATTGATTTTTCTCCAATGCTGAATTTAAGCAATACATCACCTTTACGCTTTTGGAGCGATAATATATCTTACCTCTTTGTTGACGATTTGCTTATCAAGGTCATACATAAATGACGACTGCATATTCAACTTACCTGGCGTATTTCCTCGCCCGTTTTTGATTTTACCGAATTTAGGGGTTTTTGGTACTATTTTGTTTTTAAGCCTAGCTTTAGCGTCGCGTTGGGATTGGCTTGTCGAATAGACCAGCCGTCAAATGTTCAGGATATTACATATATAAAGGTATCTGATCTATTTTTTTGATTGCTGCATTATAGGAGAATAGGATTATAGTTTATAATATTGTATAAAGTATCTAATCAATTGAAAATACGTTTAGTTTTTCGAATCAAGCTACGTGGTTATGTAGACTAATCCTAAAGCGACGATAAGTCAACTAAGAGGCTGACTGGCAAATGTATTCGTTTTGATGCCGGAGGTTGCGGGCTCAAACTATTCGGCTGATAGATAGATATAAATTGATTCTATATTCAAAATTATCAAAAAAATAATTAATTTAAGTTTTCCTATGTTTTTCGGAATGAGAATCAAACGCCACGGTCGTGTTTCTTTCTAAACAAGACCATCAACTGCCAACTGGCGAGCCTGTTTAGCGATCATTCTGCAACACTAACTGACACGTGACTCGCCGTAACACGCCGTGACGTCACGACGCGAGCTACCCTCCATACCAGTGATACGAAAATCATGGTCGTAGAGCCAATTAGCATAATTTATAATATAAAAAAATACGTACACTTACATGCATGGAAAGCTGCACACATGCTTTAGCACATTCGGACTTCAACTGAATGTGCTAAAATAGGATATTTTTATATACTAAAATTTTACTATCAAAAGTTAATACAAACTTAATAATATAACTGTGAAATAAAAGTACGGTTCACTCATATTATGTAAAATTGTCGGAACCTTGTTTGATGTTCTTTCAGAATAATTCCTTGTTAGTCATCCGCCATACTGATTCGAGTCTCAGTGTTGCATTTTTTTTTAGCTTATGATTATCACTTCCGGGATTGCGCTATAAACTTAAGCATCAAAGCTATTTTTAAAAGCTTTTATTTAAAATATATCTGTATGTGTTGGAATGTATCGTACTTTCTATAAAAGATCTATAACAATACAATTAATGATTAGTTCTTTTCTATATTTATATCATTACTATTTTGCTACCCAGCTTTGCCCGCGATGCGTTAAATTCTGTATAATTAGTTTTACTCGTCTATTTTTTACTGCAGCCTAGAAGTTAGTGTGCGCGTCATGCAATCCGAAATCGAAAATACAGGTTCGGTTCCCATGCTGTCGACTCCTTCAGAAGATCCAAAAATGCAGAACTGGATGCCCATTGTATTGAGTAATTGTCCTATGAACATTTTTTTAACATTGTAGAGATCCATGTAATTCACTTTCGGAGTTGATAGCTTCACACTGTCTAGATCCATACGCTTCACTTCCACTTCAATATTTTAATATTTGGCTACATGTAAGGTTTTTGTTCTTCGGTTGATATTCAGCCACTCTGAATAAAATAGTTTTAAATAATCTAAGTATTGCCCCAATCCTGTCGTCCTGGTGATATTAAACGTTTAACAGCCAAACAATATGTGCAAATGTCATGTGTTAATATTCAACGTTTGGAAGAAATTTTCGCGACACATGCAGACATGTGTATTTTCTGTTTTATAGTTTGGATAAATATACAAAATAAGTGTATATGAATATAGGTCGATAAATTATGAGGTGAAGATTATTCGTTAAAAAGTTTGTGAACTACTTCCCCGAATGGCACTCTCCCTTTTCACAGACCCCATGAAAAACAGAATGACGATTTTTGGGTCGCGTGTTAACGACTTCTCGCCGTGTGGATTATTGTAACGTATGGCAGAAGATACGGATCTGATAGCTGGACGGTATGGGAAATCCAGGTGCAAGTGCGAAATTGGGACAATGGCTATTTCCATAGAAACCTCATACTGCATTAAAATCGCAATTTAATTATTTGTTTAATTAAACTGATTAACTGTACTATTTTAATACAGTTTCAGTTCTTCAGTGAGTTTTATTATATATTTTCTTTGTTGTTAGATGTTTCTGTAATGTATCTATATCTTTTATTGAGTTGGAATTTCTTGAGTATAATTTTTTTATGTATAAATAAACATACTTTGTACTAAATATTGTCTTCCCGGTAGTTGAAAGAATCTCGACTGTGCTTTATAGCCGGAGATTGTTGGCTAAAATCCACAGTTGCATATTTTTTTTATGTTAAGATGCAGGACTAGATGTCCAGTGGCTCGAAAAAATTGGCTGACAATAAATCCTCATTAAAAAACTTAAATAACTTATTAAACTGTCAAATTGATTCTTAGTGCATACATAGATGTAATCTATTTACTAGAGTGTTAATTTTCGTGGTGTCGAGATTCATTCGCACTGTAAAGACTTTTAACCAAAAGACAACTTTCGACGTATAATATTACAAGTAAATGTAATTTATTAACGGATTACGGTCAAATCCCGCTATATCGAATAATGAAATAACGAAATTTGTTGTACAACAAATATATTACGGCGGAGTGGAAAAAAGAATATATCAATTTTAAATTCATCGATATTTCAGTGTAACGAAACAAAACGGGTGGTCGTATGAGTTTCGTTATAGCTGGATTTTACTGTATTTAAAAATGCAAGACTTAAATAATGAGATAAGTGATTTACTAGTAAATAATCTTCGTGAATAAATATCTATCAAATATAACTTTCCACATTGTCGAAATCCATTTTCTCCACATTCGGTACGGACTTGTTTTAAAAAAAATACTTTAAAGTGTTACAATTTTAAACTTTAGGCAACGTGTGCTTCTATAATAATACGTACGTAATATAAATAGGTATACCATAGAGTAGCGCTGATCCTTTGTAAGGCGAGTTACCTTTGAAGGGCATTTGGGCTAAATGTGTTTTTGTATAAATGGTATGGTGACCCTAGTTAAACTAGCAGGTGGACGGATCAAATGGATACGGTTTGTATTGTTCGCATTGATGCATGCGTCCTAAAGCGATAGTGAAAGCGCGCAACATTATTTTAACTCGGTCGATTCGAGTGATAAATTTCAGTCAAAGAAACACAAGCCTTGTGCACCTTGCTTTCTGCTTTATGGCCGTAATCTGTCAAGTTAATTGAGAAACGTTTTTTATTCTCACAATCACACTAATTTATATAAATAAATTATCGCCACAGTATTCATTTTGATGTATAATAATTTGTTTAAAAATCATATCTGAATTATTTATCCATATATCGATATTATATATCTTGCCTACCCGGTTGGCGTGGTAGGTAGCGTGCGTGCCTAGTAACCCGGGGAATGTGGGCTTGATACCCACATCTGTCGGATTTAAAAAAATTAAAAATGCAGGACTGAATGCACATTGGGTTGAGCATTTGTGTGACGAAAAATTCTCGTGAAAAATAATCTGACAAAACGTTTTCACCTTGCGGAGATACATACCCTCATGTTTCGGAGTGGATATCTTCACACTGTGTAGATCCATATGCTCCATGTTGGGAGCGAACATGGTATATAAAAATATAATAATTAAGTTGAACGCTAGCCAAGTTGGACTGAAGTTGTTATAAAAGTATGACGACAAGAGAGTACAAAAAAATGATTTCCCCTTGTTGTAATTATCATATTTCGATATCTTAATGTGTAAATTTAGTCCATTTTTGAAAATTTTACAGAATGCACCAACTCAGCCTCCGAGACGTAATCGCCTATAGGTTATGTCAGGTTAGATTAGGTTACATGAAGTCATATAAGTATGCGGAAAGTATTATAGTAAGAATTTCGTTTCCTACAATAAAAAATATAAGCAGGACACTAAAGTATTTGAAACTTAGATTCATTTAACACAATAGTTGTAAAAAACTTTTTGACAATCAAAAATAAGTTTATATTGTATTCAATACATTCTATTCTCCCGAGTCGTACAAGTGTTTTATGTACCTTACAATTTAATTAATATTTCATGTCCAGCATTGTCAATCAATCAACATTTTTGACACATTGTCATCAATCAATAATATTTCTATTATTTGAATTTATAGTGTCAAACTTTTTGTATTTGTGCGTACAATGTAGGGTATGATAATTCGCTTTGTCAAAATTATAATGGCAGCAAGGCCAGATAAATAATATGTTTGAATACTTAATTGATTATGGTACACATTCTATGCGTATCTTGTAAATCATGACAACATAATTTTTTAACATTTTAAAATTAACTTATTAACAAACGTTAGTAAGAAAATGAGAGATATATTGTTATAACCGGATTTAAGTTTTGTTTTTCTTAAAAATTAAGCATTCATTATGTTTTTTTTGATGCATTGAAGACGGAAATTGCGACTTTGATTCCCACAGCTACCGGATTTAAAAAAAATCCAAGACGCAGGACTAAATTATTGGCTTGAGAAATTAAGGCTGACTAATAAGTATTGGTAACGCAAAAATCCATATACTCCATTTATGGATTGGTCATCAACATACTTTTATTATACATATACTCCAATTTCGGAGAGATTGTGGCAAAAAAAGCTTATGAATAAAAGCTTCCATATTCTGGAGAACCTATCCATGCAATACTTTTATCGTTAGAATTATTCGAATGCTTTAAATAAATAGTTTGTAATGTTCTTAATAGGGTGAAAAATTTCACATTATACATATCGACTGGGAAAGAAAAATGGACGTAACCCACACAGAATTTTTTTGCAGGAGGCACACGAAACGTATATTCAATTATTTTAGGCCGAAGTTAAAATATTAAATAGGCACAACATTAAAGTGCATACAGTAGTATTCTATTTACCCGATCTGATAATAATTTAATGTGTTATTTAAGAAAAATCAATACAATGGATGTGGTAGAAGTCCTTTGTTCTAGTCAGAATTTAGATACTAATTTGACATTTGAAGCTTACATTCTTTTGATATAACGTGTAGTAAGTTTCATACATTGTGATTATCGAAAAATGCTATTTTAGAAAAAAAACTATTTAAAGGATTACGTCTTTTTCCTTTCCTCAGTCGTTTTGCTTCACCTTTTTTAAGGACTAGGTAAAACAATTTGGAAATAATATTAAACTTCCGTTTCCTGACGAAACTGTCCAGATGCTGTTATTATAAGTCATATTGTGGATATTTCAAATTTTTAACCGATAATTTATAATGTTTTCAACATATGAAATAAAAAAACATAAAAACAATAAGATTGTTAATGTTAGCAACATCCGAAGCAATATCCAACGTTACTTGAGGATTATTTATACGTATTTTTCGCAATACATGATTGAAAAATATTATTGTTCGTGCAATATATAAGTCGGGTCGCCGCACCTTCATACGTCAGGAGACTCGAGCGATCAATCTGCGATATGTTGCGACAGACACCGGCGATATCAGACAAGATTTATAGGTGTCGCCTCACAACTTATCTGTATTACTCGAACGCAGGGCCCCTCAAACGTTTTATACCATAAATATCAAAAGCTCTAAACACATTAAGTTACCCAAATAGATAAGTACAACGGAAAATATGTTATTCAATGTGTTTTTTTTTTTATAAATGTTTTACAGCATTACAAATAGTATAATTTTTAGAGGGTAAAACCTCAATTATTTATAAATAAATATTGTATATTAACAGTCGGAAGAAGTAATCACTGCCAAATAAAAATATTAAATAGATCCTTTAATTTATTTAAAAAGCAGTTTATTAAAATGCACGTATATTTATAAAACATTAATTTATTAAATTAAAATACGTAAGTATTTTTTGATTTTAGTATTAATGGGAAATAATCAGTTGATTTTTATTAAAAAATTGCAAATATTTACATTTAATATCAATAAAAAAAGCATTAAATTATTGAATATAAATATTATATTATATGTTACGTATTTATACATATTATAAGATGGTTATTTAAAGTTGATTTATTTTTTGTATCCATGCAATTAAAATATAACTTTAAGTACTAATTAATTGATAAGTAGCGATCGTTGATGGTAGGGTTAGGTTAGGTAAAGTTACGTCAGCTTGGTCAGATGGACAGCGTGGAATATAATAAATGTATTTCATATATCACAACATAAATATTAAATATACCATGTTACATAATTTAAAATATGTTCAATTATAACATATAAAATAATTAATTATTTTAAATGATCAAAATTTACTCAAATATTATATATTGAATGCTTTTAATAAGCTTAATATGAAGCGCAATTTTGTCAAATACATGCTGCCTTGTTAACTGTAAATTATTAAATTATCAAAATATTAAATTGTTTTTAAGCTAAAGCAAAAAAATATATAAAATAATTAATAATTTAAAATCACTTACGATATATATAAAAAATCAACTGAATCATATGTTCATAATGCAATTCTATCAAATATATATTATCTTTATCAGTTATTAGTAAGCGTATGGAAAATATTTATTATTATTATCATACCATGTCTGCTCCCAAAGTAGAGCATATGGATCTGCACAGTGTGAAGATATCCGCTCCGAAAGTAGAGTATATGGATCTCCGTAATGCGAAGACGTCTTGACAGATTATTTTTAACGAGAATCGTTTGTCAGACAATTTCTCAACCCGATGGGCATCCGGTCCTACATTTTTAGATTTTTTAAGTCCGACGCATATGGGGCTTCAAACCAGCATTCCTCGGATTGCTAGGCGCCCATGCTATCGACTACGCTAATCGGGGAGAAAATTTAATATATATATAAATTCAGAATAAATGGAATATGTCATATTTACTTAATTACAATGCATAGTTTTGATGAATCAGGTTTTAATTGCAATTTTGTTTTTAAAAAATGCTACCATATTTACGGAGATCATTTACTTGGTTATTTAGTATATTTACGCATTAGTAAACTTTGACAACACCAATGTTTAAACAATCCAATCAACAGTGTCACGGTGAATTCAAAACTTTTTTTGTTAGCGCGCGGTTGGTCAGTGTTACCTTAACATTTTTTAATCGAACACACCGCATAATGCCCGCTTCCGAGGACGAGGCTGTTCGGACTTTGGATTTAATTGGTGCCTATCTCCACCGAGAGGACAGACCGCGATAACTCCACAAAAAAATCTTAATTAGATGGATATTCTACTGACATGTTTATTGACAGATAAACACATAACTCCGTGCGAGATCGCTCATTAATCTAACTCAGGAATGTTTGACTGTTTCTTAAATATACATTCGACTACAGAAAGGAAAACGGATGCAACCCTCATTTTTTTTTGACATAGTTTTTTTTTAAATCACAATATATCCAACTGAATACACGTTCTACCAAAAAGATACCAGCTGCAAATGCCAAAATACTGTTATAACTTAGCTTTCAAGTTTAAAAAAGGATTGACCTGTGAAATTTGCAACCATGAAAAAGGAATTCTATCACATTATTTTAAATAACTTATTAAATTTATATCAGATTGGATAAATAAAATAACAGTTATAGTCTTCCTGCACTTGAAGGTTGTGTCTATTTAATATTTAAGCTGAGCCTCAAAATCATCAGACATTTTTCGTGTTCTGTGAAATTTAGTCTGTGTGAGTTACATTCATTTTTTTTCCACAGTTGATATATAACTAACCATATTAATCTATTATACATCCGAAATATAGTGCTTGCTCCGAATGGCTTTGAATTTTATTAAAATAAATTTTATACATAATAATATTTTGCAGTGATTCCAGGTAAAAAGACGTATTCCATACAGTATAAATAATTATGTATTATCTCAATTCTGAATAATAAAAAAACACTAAATTAATAACATCATTGATGACAAGTTGATAATAAAGTTTGTGTCATAAAATTATAACAATTTTCTCAACAAATTATTTATATTGCTGCAATATAAAACCTATAAACCAATGTATTATATTATATAATTAAACATTTTCAACTACAGCTGCTTAGCAACTTGCTTTGATGCATTTATTAGCTTACTATTACATAGTATTTGGATAGCCCAAAACCACTAAATACACGTTTTGTGCCTCTTGTAAAATAAACCTGTGTGGGTTACTTCCTTTTTCCTGAGGACAGTCGATATAAATATACTCTGTTCGATGATATTATTGTCTGAAAGAGACATAATTTACGAACGGATTTCGTATAAATCTCTTATCTTTCGTCATCGCACGGATAAATCGCTTCCAAATTCAAATTCGTAGGTTTTTTTTATTATTTGATCTGATTACTGTGTTATTTATTAATAGTTAATTTAATATTATCCATAATGTCTACAAATTCAACCATTTACAGCCACTAAAGTGGATTAATGTGGACAGTAAATTTATGTATAAACGTAAAGTTCAAACAGATTCCGTTTGAAACATATTATTATAATTTTACGTGTTGAATTTTTTTTACTTTGTAGGTTCAATTTATTCGTCATAAAGTAATAAAAATATAATTTTAGTATACGCTTTATTATATTTAATAAAAATATTTAACACAACTATTTGCATTAAAACAAAATCTAAAGTTTTTATAAAATGACATGACTGTCGCATCTGCATAGAGATATAAAAATTCAAAAATGCAGGATCTGGATTCAGGATAGGATAGGACCAATTTTTGTGTGAAACAATCAGTCTTGATATTGTGAGATCCCACATCGTTAGCTTGAGGTGTGAATTCGATAAGTCCATTTTCGAATATTTTACAGCTGACTGTAAAAACTTAATATTTTGCTATTTGTTTTTTTGATTATTTTGATATAAAAACACATTTTAAACGATTTATTCGTAAAGCTGCTCGTGGATCTGAATAAAAAATAGTCTAATTATATATTTTGCAGTTTAAGTTTAAGATCTGAATGATGTCAGATTTTATTGGGAGCTTTTTTTCGATATATTTAAATAATTTCGACTTTTCAAATTAATACAGGACATGCATATATCATGATGCAACAAAATTGTATCATCAAGTAATTTTCGCTAAAAGGTCCCCTTTTCAGAGAGGGGATGGAAGAATATTTATTTTCTTGGTGAATTTTCTATATATACCTGTTGGTTATCCAATTATATTTCCAGGTGAAAATTTAGTTTCGTTTTGTATTTATGCTTTTACTAGTGTAGTTATGTTGTGCAAAATCGTGATTGTTTTGTGACAACCGAAATAGCTATCGACAAAAATTAATTGCAAATCATTATTATTGCTCTTGTCTAGAGTGTAGGCTGGAAGATCGTTCTTTATTTGAATGAATTTTTGCTACTCGACTTACACCGTTTTGATTGTTATTTTTACAAAATACTTTTTTACGTTTAATATTTACGTGTTCATCTTACTTACCAATAATAAAAAAAGATTTTTTATTAATATAATAAATTATACTGTGAGGTAATTTTTATATGAGGGTTTGTTATTATTCTTTACGAATAATATATAATTACACATTTTTTTTAACATAATTATAAAGTATCAAAATTTAAGCAAAACTCACAATTTCGGTAAAATATATCAGATAGAATATCGTGGAGTGTCTGATTTTTATTTTTCGTTTCCTTAGATATAGCTTGATATAATAATAATTAAAAATTCTAGATATTAAGTATAAAATAACTACGATTTTTAATAAACACAATTGACATTCCTTTTTCGAAATCGGCAGAAGTCTTAAAACTTCAACGACATTTCCATATCGATCAACAAAAATGACCAAAACATAAAGTTTTAAGTAAACGAACCGGTTTCCAGCTATATCTATAATTGCTTGAAATAAATATCCATAGATCTTCGTTTATTATTTGATTGACAGACGTGTCCTTTGACAAAGTTCAAGGTCGTGAATTCGACAAATTCGTCGATTTATTGCCGATTTCGAATGCTATCGGATATTTTTGACATGAATAACCATAAAAATGTAAATATACCATTTTAGGCATTATGTTTGATTTACAAAGACGATGTTCTCGTGGCATGCAATATTTTAAAATACATCACTTTTATAGTTAAATTTAATTTACGATCGAATTAATAGGAAAATATATAATATTATAAATCCCAAAGCAATAACTATATTCAACGACAAATTTGTGGGCGGTGAGCATTAAAACACGTGTCTTAAATGTAAATTTTTTATCATATAATTCATATAAATATAATTTAAATATATTGCATATGATTATTGCTCATTAAATATACTTTAAAAAAATGAATACCTAATCCCATAATTGATTTTTTTTATCCTTATTCCATGCATACTTGAACGTTTTAAACTAAAAACTTTATTTAGAAAAATATTTTTATTGATCATCGTTGGTTTGACTTGTATTTCTTCACCTTGTTTTAGTCGTGGCCCTTAAATATTTTTAAATTTCTTCAGACCCTCTGTTTGTAGTGACACCATAACAATGTAATGGTTTCATGTCGACCATGGAAATGAAAAAGGACGTAACCATACTAAGCAAATTTTAACAGGAGGCGTAAAAACATAATTTCATTGATATGTTTTTTTTTTGCTCATTATATTCCGCTGAAATATGTTCTTTTTATATATAGAATCCGTGTACTAATATATACAAATCTATTATATAAATAACTCATGTCTACATATTTCATGGTAACTTTGTCTACCATATCGACTGTGGAAAGGGAAATGGACGTAATCCATACGGTACAAATTTTACAGGAGGCATAATTCACAACATTATATATACGCGACCGTTGAGTGCACGAAAACTAAAACTGGTGTTATAGTTGCCCAATCTGATATCCATTTAATAACTTATTTAAGAAAGAACAATATAACTAATGTGGTGGAAGTTATCTTTTCTGGTTACATATTTGCCATGCTATCCTTTTTTCAAACTTAAAAGCTAAATTTAGATACTAATTCGACATTTACAGCTTAAGCCCTTTTGATAGAGCGTGTGTTAATTTGTTGATAAAAAGCTATTTGAAATATCTGATGATTGTTTCCTTTTCATAGTTGATATATAAAGCGCCCAAATATCAATCAAATAATTGTATTCCATATAACATTATGTATGAATTGAAAATATTTTAATGAAAAACATAAGTTTTGTTTTTGTATGTCTTTTGATAAATTGATTTAGTAGTGATCCGATTTATCAGCCTACGTGTGTTTCTATGTTTCTACTAAAAAATAATGACATATACTGAATATCGACTCAATTCAATAATTAGACAACAAAAAGAGAATATTAAAATGGCCATCTAGATTTGTTTAAATATAACTGCTTTGTTTGTGTAATGGTTTTAATTTCTAAATATTTATTTGATATTTTTTAAAGTTACAAGTAAGTTTATAATTTGTGATAATTTAATATATATATGAATGGTTTTACATAAAGTCATTTATTAAGTTGTGTTGAAGTTACCTTGAAAATCGAAGTCAATTTTGAAATCAATTAATTTTCATTATATAATCTCGGTAGGCAGCGACATCTCAATTTACCAAATAAAACATTGAGATATATACAAAGAAAACCATGTAAACACAAAATTTATCAAATGGCCAACATGAAAATGTCATGAAAAAAGGAAATAATAATGACGGCTATATTATTAAAATATTTAAAAATATAAATAAATATATATTCGCCATCAAAAAATATTAGTTAATATTCATTTTGCTTTTACTAAATTTCGTATAGTTCATCTCACGAAGTAAGCTCGCCAACTTTATATCTTTTCTTGACTTACGTGGTTGTTCACCCCGATCGCAGTATCATACTTACTTTGCGTTTATAAAAAACATACTGCGATGTTAGAAGAACGCCAAAAAGATATAATTGTTTTTTTTCACAATTTTCTCAAAGAATCAACCTATAGAATGATATTAATTTTCCACTAACTTGATTGAACTCTATATTTTATCAATAGTATATGTAACGTTGTTTTGTTAAATTGATTTAAAAAACACGTGAATTAAAATCGATTCATTCAATTCATTATTGAAATAGCTTCTTTAATATTCTTCTTCCATGTTTGCTCCCTAAGTGGAGCATATGGACACCACGTACCGCTTCCAAGAATCCCTGTCGCCCGCCAGTATTCTTGCGTCCTCCCAAGTCATACTTGCATCACGACCGGTCGGCTTAAAAAATAAGCAAGTCTGGTTCAGACTTTTTATGCTGTATTAATATGCTCACAATATACTTAAAAAGTACCGTAAGTAAGAAGGATAATTCAAAATGAAATACAAATGAGAATATTTTGAAGAAGTATTTTTTTGCATAAAAGAACCATAAAGTGTCATTTTTAATGTTTATAATTTCTTTCAATATCTTCAAAAATGATTTTGTCTACTAGTTTACATACTATATGGTCCTTCTTCACAACAAAATACTTGTTCAAAATCCTCATCTTTGAATTTTGGTGTAATATAATAAGGTCACTTTGAAACTACACCCTCAAATAATTATTGTTGATTCTGGGTTTTCCGCTTGTTAAATTATATGTTAAGGTAGATTGAAAAATGATTTAAATATGGTTATTTTATTGTAGAGAGCTTTTTCGCCTTCTGTATAAGATATTGCAGTTTAGTGGCGCGTTTATAGTATGAGTATTATGTTGGTGTTATTACAGTCAAGCGATTTCCGTATAAAAACATAAAGAGTTTGTTTTATTAAAATTGCATTCCGTTTTTCGTACAATATTCTATACACTAATAACAAGAATGAATTGTTGTAACTCAACGTTTGCGGTTAGGGCTATATGTTAATTTTATCGTTGATATCATCACTGAACGAATTCATCAAATTGGACAGTTTTACAGAATTATCACTTTTGGTAAAGGACAATAAATAAATCTCTGTGTCACATAAATATAAAACGAAGCACGATAATATTTTTATTATTTTGGAAAATTTCATTTACATTTTTTTTTAAATCGAGAAAAATATTTTAAAATAAAAGATAAATTACTTTGTGAATACATCAGCAAAAAACGGACTATTTGACGTAATTGTTGAAGCATTTCTATTGAGTAGACTTTTTATCTTCTTCTGTATTTATAGATTCCGCTATCTAAATTTCCAATAACGTGTACTGAATCTCCTTATTTTACTTCACGTTAAAAACATACAGCTGTATACGGTATTTCGCTGTCAAGAATGTACTCAGGTGAATAAAGTCATGCACGCATGACCTGATACGCTGCAAAGTGATTGGCAGATGACAGACAATCCTGGAGTGCCACGTGGTGGCCATATGCGCCAAATAGGAAACATATATGGCAGAATAATAACATATATTTTTATAACGTAATAGTACAAAGGGTACGAATTGAACAAAAATTCTCTGGGGAAATTAAACCTTTATTTTTTCAGTCAAATTAATCCACCTCATCCGACTAGATAACTATGTTATCATCTGAATATATGAACGTATTGGTTCTGTATAATAATGATATATGAATCCGAAACAGGAATCTAAATGTTAAAAATTATTATTACTGCTAAATTTGGGCAGGGGTTGTAAAACCTTTGTAGTCCGAGGACCGTTTCTTAAACAACGTTTTTTCGCGGACTCTATCCCAACCCTAGGTAAGGTCGTTCGTAAGACTTAGTTGCCGGCTCAATAATCTCATAGGCACTACGTTATAATAAATATTGGTAAAAATATATTCCTGCTTATTTTAATAAATGGTGTCGCGCACTTATAGATATGAACATTTTCACTAGGATGTAGAATAAAAAACGTAAAATGTATAAAAATAGTAGTACAAAGAATTTTAAAAGTTCCAAATCATAAAACATTAAACTTATATAAACATTTCTTGATTAAATATTGGTCAAAATAGATCTTTTCATGATGTTTACCGTAAATATTTTTTACTTGTTGAGATGGGAGCTATAACAAGATAAAGAATTAACTATGTAAATATTTATATTTTCATATTATATATATATATATATATTTACACCATATTTGCTCCCAAAGTGGGGCATATGGATCTACACATAGTGAAGATATCCACTCCGATAGTGGAGTATATGGATCTCCACTACGTGAAGATGTCTTGACAGATTATTTTTCACGAAAATCGTTTGTCAGACAACTACTCAACCCAATGAGCATCCAGTCGCCTATTTTCAGGTTTTTTTTAATTTGATAGATGTGGGAATTGAAACCGCATTCATCGGATTGCAAGGCGCGCATGCTTCTAACTATGTTAACCGGGAAGATTACGAAAAAATAAAAAGATTTGCACAATATAAATCTACATAAAAAGTTCATAACATCTTAATTACATTCATATAAATATATAAAGTCTTTAATATTTAATCTATAGCATAAATATCCCATAATAAAAAACAGAAAATATACATGTGTGTGTCTGTCTGTCACAAGACCTTCTTCCAACATGAAACGTTCACATATTATTTTTATTATCATTTTTAGTAAAAAAAAATATGACAACATGATGAATGAAATTAGTTTGACTAAAGAATTAGTTTTAATCTACTCCAGGCAGTACCGGCTAATAAAGCAGTTAATAGTATATTATATATATTGTAAAAACGCATGTTACATGTGAGCCTTATTTAAAATTAGTGCCCGTGCATTAATGATTATTTTTTTCACGACTGAAACTTGCAACCTTTGGTGCTGGATTGCAAGTGTTTTGGGTTATTTTTAAACCTTTTTTTTAACTCGTAAATAAATCGTGCGGTATAATATTCAGCTATAAAAGGAAACTTCGCCATATTTTATTTAAGTAATCTATCAGCTATTAAAAGTAGTATGTGTATATATTCTTGAGCTAAACTTTTTTGTCTACCGTTATCGAAAAACAGTTATGTTTTTTTTACATCGCAAGCCAAGAGACATTAAATTGCAGTTGAACATTTCACACGACAGAGTATGTGAAATATCGCGTTAAGGGCGCATAAATATCGACGTATCTGTTTTCCACTCTACTTTTTTCTCAATTTTTCTCACCGCTTCAGCCATTTGAGGGAATGAAGTGCATTCTCTATTTAAATATCTCGTGATATTTTATAGTGCATTTTATAAATATTTTTAATGATTCTGTAATGCAAATACATAACGTCTGTACTTTTCCAAATGGAATTATTTTATATAATATATCACGTAACTATAATATCTGTTTTAGTTACTGGAGTTCAACGAAAAATAGTGTTGAAGGCGGAAAATACAAAATATTATTTAAAATTTTGCATCATGATATTTGTGTTTGTCCTTTTACAGGCCAGCTGCATTAATAATATCGATTATGGATAGGAAAAAAGGACGTAACCCATATAAAAGAAAATATAGGAGGCACAAAATAAGTTTATTTAACGATTTTGAGTCAAAGCTAAAACATTAAAAGCTAAATTTAAACAAGAATTCGACATTCTCAGCTTACAACATTTTGAAAGAATGTGTATTAAGTTGTATAAATTGTGAATATCGATTAAAAGCCAATTTGAAAAAATGAAAATAACGTCCTTTTTCATTTTTACAGTCGATATGTCAAATTAGCTTCTACAAACGCCCTGGTGATAGTGAGTAAACGTGCGTGCTTGGAGACAGGAGGTGACGAGTTCGAATTTCCAGTTGTTATTGTGGTTCTAAAAAAATGCTTAATCTATTAATCTGCAAATCTGTAAATAATGGAAAAACCAACTTTGGTGTCATTATATTCAGCTTTAATTTTTTTATCGCTCACAGAACGGACGAGATTCACAAACATATTGAAATGCGTAAAATCGCCAGCCAACTCCACATCGTAAAATATACTTTCACCAAAGTTTTTTGTTACTCCTGAACACCTTTACACAAATGTAGTTGGCAGGTTTGCAGAAATTATGCTGTATACGGAGCAGGTTTGCTTAAAATACAAATAAAGATTATTTATTTTAAAGAAATTTATTCAACTTTTTTGACGATAGATTCTTTGTGTAAAATAAATATTAAAAAACTTTATTTTAATCAGTGTTTTTATGGCTTTGATGATCATGGATGTGTATATGATTTGAAGAAGACTTTAATGACTCGATTCGAAATATACGGTTGAATAAACAATATTTCCAGACAGACATCCCAATCAAAGAAATGCTTTTCTTGTTTTGTGTTGATATAATTATTTTGAAATGATCTCCGAAATCCAAATGATTATATACACAAACGCGAGCTTTCGATTCGCATCATATTAAAAGTTTTGCGAAAGCTCAAAATCCTACACTTACACGAGCTTTATAGCCACGTCTTGAGCGATCAGACCCTACCATGAGAGGTCATAAAATTTTAATGTGCCAAATTGGCGGTTTCGGTTGTCAGCCGCCATGCACCATGTGAACAGTCTTTTATATTTTTAAGGTAAATTTATTTATAGATTACCCTTTGAAAGTAGATCGCCCAATCATTTATAAATAATAAAAAATATACAACAATTAACCAAGTCTTACCTATACTCATTTTCTATCGAATGTTGAAGAGTTCCATAAAATTAACGCATCCACTTAATTGGCCTCTCATAGTATTAGAAATACTTAATAAATTAGATAATTATAAAAAATATTCTTCATCCTTTAACAATATATACAAAAAATCTTTTAATTTAACTATTCGTTCAAACGAATTATATAAAAAATAAAACCTTTTTTCACGGGAAAGCTTTGACTATGAAGCTTTTATTAGGATTATAAAACAATATTCAAAAAGCTTTGACCTACCCGAAACTCTAGACCGATAATATTGGTAAACATTTTTCTGACTATTTTAGTCTAACGAACTAATTTTTATTTGTAAAGCTTCCTCCCAACTATTCTTTGAGTGTTTTTTTTGGGATTTCCCTTAAATTATAAAGTGTAAACGCATGCTATTAAAAATCTACAGCAATATATAAAACTAGTATTTGCAATTTTGTTTATAAATATTTAGGTATCTCTACAATATGATATGATCAAAAATCATTCATTTCATTTCCATCATTTTGTATAGTATTTTTAATTGTATAAATATACAAAAGAAATTAATACTGCCTTCGAGCACCAGAATAGCCATGTCCACTCCACAAGAGAAGCAAATGAATCTCTAAATTATTGAGATGTTTACTCGATAACTGATTTATGTGAACCTTTTTATTTTCAAGATATATTTTGACAGATGTTTCCAACAGCATTGGTTTTCAGCCAATTGTACAATCACACTGCATCCTAATTACGTTAAATAAAATACTACCTGAATTAATTGACTTATTTTGATGAAAGCTTTTCAAAAGGATTGATTTTTATCCATTTTTGCAATCCATTGGTTTTTGTGTTTTTAGTTTAAAAATATATATAAAACCAATAAATGAATTGATAAAATGTCGTTATCTATCTCCGTTATCTCATTAAAAATAAATTGACTTGTGGGGAGATCTATGTAAGAGTTTGATGGAGTTTTTTAAATGATAAATTATCTTCAAAAAACAAAATACTGTACCAATTAAAAGCCGTAAATAAATTATTCATCACGAAAAATCTGTCCTTAAATTTTCAGCGTTTTAACAAGTTATTCCCGTCTCGTCCTTATTTGCTCTTTTCAGTCTTAGTTATATATACATACTTACCCTCCATTACTTTTTATTTATCCTCCCCTCTCTCTTCCTATTCACCTTACTCCCCACACTCTTTCTTGTCTTTCAGACGTCCGTCATCCTTCACAGGTTGAGCGGCATGTCTGAGACGGCTATTTCCGTAGAGTACCTCTTAACAGGACCAATAAAAATTTCAGACGAATTTCTTTTACTTTTAAACTTTTTTTTTACTGCACAAAAGCTTAAATTTTAACATTTTTCACTTTCAATACTATCAAATTTACAATTCAGATCATATAACAATAGCGTTTTTACGAAATTTGTAAAACGAAACAATAATACATATATATAATGATTAAGGCAAAAAACATTTTTCATCTATTGATACGCTATAGTAAAATTTTTTTATCTCCATTACGCAGTATACAGTAACGATAATAATCTCCTAACATCAAAAGCATGTAAATGTGAGCCACTTTTAGAGTTAAAGTACTCGGGCGTTTTGCGTTTTGAGACGATTGGGTAATGTTTATTTAACATAACGTTAAAATTGATTGAAACGTTATTTTATACTTGATTTTAGGGCAGCTTAAGACGAATAATTGAATAAATACTGATTTAGAGTCTATAATGGGATCAAATTTAAGTGAGTTTATAGTACTTCTACTAAGTATTTGTTGTTCATTTACTAAGTTTCTTATACGTTTTCGTTATATTTTACAATAAATAATGTGCTGAAGTATTTCAATATTGGTGACATATATTTAATTCTGCGTTGCAACACAATATTAGTTCAAGGAGATTCGATCTAATACTTGATACGTCTTTTATTACAATATGTTTTTAGATTGGCGTTAATGATAAAATGTGCGTCTTCGTTATTCGTAAATCATAGCTTTTTTTCATACATTTTAGAAGTAATACATAACTTGAAGATATGACAAATACTGCATGAAATTACGTTTATTTACACTTTATTTAAAATTTTGTGTTAAGATGATTCAAAAGCTGAAGTTATTCAACAATTTAATAATACGACCCATTTTATTCTGTTGAATTTTCATCAACTTTAAAGATGAATTTAAAACTTCAACTGTTTTTTCCTAACAATTATCTGTATTGTATAATATTTACTAAGATGTTAATACATACGTATTGTCTCTCGAAGAATATCCGTACACAAGTATGAAGCTTAAATTAAAGTACGATTTATGAAAGAAAATAAACTCTTTTTTCCATATGGATGAATTAAGAAAATACAAAATTCTATTTTTGCACGGTGGATACGTTCCACAAACTACCGTGTAAAAAGTATACTAAAATAAAAAAACAATGATGGATTAATATCCTTGTATAAAAATCTATGGATATCGAAATGTCATTTCATATTTTTTTATGGTATTTCAAGTTTTAAAAAAATCTGGACAAAGATTATTCACTATCAGACAATAGACAAACCCATTTACGCACATTTGGTACGACATAGCGTTCCTCGCATGAGATATCTCGAGCCTGTGTTATATTTCTTTTCAAATTTGTAGGTTTACTGGATTTGAACAAAAAAAAAATATTGTAGGATGTAGCACCGTGTAAAAAAGAGAGTATGGTGTATATCCATTTTTACGTTTAATTTTTATGTCGATTGTAAATGGTGCTTAAAATTAAGCCCTCGATAAAGACTGATCGTTCAAATGACAAGTACTCGTAAATAGTATAAAATATCGACGACAACCCTGATGACTCGTTGTAATTTTCAGAATTGATTTGTATTGTAGATATCGACATTATGATGTACTTTGGTAGATTACGAGATGATTTGCGTCGAAAAATATTCTCTGCTAATACATCGCTATCAGAGCACGCCGCTTGTTTGATTGACGTACGTCTTTAACGGATGTATCCATCATTTCAACCACAAACGGCCCGTTCTTACCAAACACCAAGGGTGGTTCAGATAAATTTTCAATATTTTATTTATTTTAATCATATCCGCTCCAAAACTGAATCAAATAAATATCCTCAATGTGAAGAATTGAATTGATTATTTTTTACAAGAATTAATTTTTGAGACAATTTCCCAATCCAAAGAGCAATACAGTCCAGTATTTTTCCGATTTGAATTCCAAATTTTCCAAGCTAGTAAATTCAGCAATGCTAATTAATATTGGCAAACATACAGCGTAAAATATTTGATTATTTGATTCTGGGTGCTTGTAATGTAGACAGCTATTTAAAAGTGCCGTCATTGTAGTTATCGATTGGGTTTAGATTGATTTTATTCACGTAAAAATGACACCATTAAAATAAGTATCTTTTACTTACTGAAATTCTAAAGTATTATCTCACGGGTAACGTAATTGGTAGCATGCACGCCTAGCGATTCGAGGAATGCGAGTTCGATCCTACATCTGTCGGATTTAAAAAATTGGAAAATGCAGGACTGGGTGCCCATTGGGTTGAGTAATTGTCTGACAAACAATTCTCGTGAAAAATAATCTGTCAAGATGTCTTCACATTGCAGAGATCCATCTACCCCCCTTTCGGATTGGATATCTTCACACTATGTAGATCCATATGTTCCATGTTGTAATATAAGATAATATAAATAAATGTATTTTAGGAATACGGGTGATATCCTAGTATTGTTTTCAAGCTTAATTATTTCTATGTCTATGGACAATATTCATAAACAATTCATTTGCAAATTATAAGTTCTTACACATCTTTGTATTTTCGTAGTTTCAAAAAACAGAAGAATTATGCTTTAACATATACTAATGTTATTGTTAGTGTATAATTTCGGTTTCTTTAATTTCGTGAATATTATTTGTCACTAAAATGTTCATAATGTATCACTTTGATTTAAGTAAAAACCTTTGATTCTGAACAACCGTTCGATTAAAATATACCTTCCCTTTTCCCCTATAGAGACTTCATCCAAAATCGACTGGTCTTGATTGATTCTAGACAGAGGGATGCTTAGCATTATCCCAGACAGGATTATCCCAGTGGCGTAGAACGGTTTGGGTTGAAAGGAATTTGGTTATAATACATTTATAAAACTATCATGATAAAAAATTCTTTTTATATTAGAGTAACTAAGTTATTCTTATTTATTTATTAGTGGAGTAAAAATGAATCATAAATAGTTTTTATATTCTGAAAAAAATCTGAACAGATTATGTATAAACATTATTAGTATTTTAGTGCTGTTAATGCTTAAATCATTATTATATTAAAATACTGTATTAGAAGAATACGTGAGCAAAGAAATGTATAATTTTATTTACTCTCATATTCTTGCAAATTAACGCATCATCAAAATGTTATTGTTTGATAATTAACAAGTGTTTATTTCTAGTTCAGATAGCAGATTAAATATATATTTACCTAATTGTTATCATATTGTTTATAATATACCGTATTAAAACAATATTTCAAAATGTATCTATACTTATTTTTATTTCGCGGCCATAAATCATAAAAATAGCGAGACGAGCGGAATAAGTTAAGAAAGATTTAAATCTAGTCGTATATTGGTGCAAAATGCTGATGAATAAATATATATTTTTTTTAGTCTTAGAACACATTTTTTAAGTAAGCCACTGATAATATTACGAACAGCACTTTGATGCGGATTATCAAACCCCTCTTCACAGATTTGTCGTGTTTTTTTTGTTATTTTTTTTTTATAAAGCTTACTTTTACTTAAATGATTTGATAAACGTAAAAACATAACGTGATTTGATTTGACATGAATAAATAAAAAGAACCATTCGTTTAATACAGTGTTGTCATTTAAAAACACAATTTTGGATAGAGAAAAACGAAAAGTCTACCTTGGACAACTACCCATGGTCCCGTATAACATCTATCGTAGCTTAGTGAAAAGTGCCCCTTTTTTTAACGTGCGCACTATTATTTATATTTACTTGAGTGTACGATAAAAATCAAGTGGGCTTAAATAATGGCTGACAACCATAGCAGTCATTTTTAAAAATATATGGCAAAACATCCACAAAATAAAATTTATACACATACAAAATGCACAAATATATTGTAATACAAAATTGTAACTCTTTAGTTAAATTAGTATTTTTTAATCAACACATGTGACAAAATGAGATTATTTCTTCATCTACTCGTATCTATTATTTTACTAATTTTTAATTTATGAATAGAAATTTTAATTTCTTATTTCGGCAAACATATATTATACTTAACATGCATCTCGGTGGCAGCAGAATGCTGTGAAGTTCTTCAGTTTAGTGTGTAAAATATAATATCAAATTTTGATGAACAATCTGGTCGATCTTATACTGCTATTGATAAATCGTGATAGTGTGAACTAGATTTAAGCTTTAGGCAAAAGCTTGGATTAATTTGGATGGAACTTGGTCACATTATATATCTGTTTAATGCTAGAAGTGCTTGTGTTTATTATTAGCCATTTTTACTGAAATATGAAAGTGCTTAAAAAAATTTATTCTTTTAATATAATTTAATTTATTAAAAAAACTGCGTTATTACCAATCTAAAGCTCGATAGTTGATATATTTGTTAATGTAATCAGATATAACTGATGTATATTGTTGTTGAAAAGCATAAATTACCTAAAGTGAACAATTAAAATATGTGATATAAGAACGTCTGGCTTAAGGCTTTAAATATTTGGTTATAAATCAAATAAAAGGCAAACTAATAATAAAAATAAATAAATTTAGGCTTTTTCGGTGCATTTTAATAACGACTTAATCGTATTTTTTTAGATTTGAAATAAAAAGCTCTCGTCAAAGCTTTGTTATGACTGTGGATTATAAATGAACTGCCATAATATAAACGAAACTTCGCATTATTGTTTCATATTATTTATACAATACCATATAATGTTTCGTATTAGATAGATACACCGTCTGACACAATCATTAAGTTCGCCTTCAAACCAAAACAAACCCTTGTGTCTCCGTGTACACGCTATTTTTTCGTTGTCGTCTTCGTCAATAATCCCGAGACAGACCGGCGTCTCAGCCACCCCATGCCCGCCCGCTTAACATCCTCCCGCCGCCGCCCCCGCCCTAGCCGAATGACAGTCAGGCAAGTGACGGCCCGTCCGACGCGTCACAGTGACAGTGACGGCTGACAGCTGACAGCTTGACGCGCGTCATCGCCAGACCCATCCTGTGTTCGTTAAACCGAGAATATAATTACACTGGCTCTGTGAATGCGAACTTGTGTACCCTAACCCTGCGAAGAATGAACTCACAGTGACATCTATATATAACGAAAAAATCATAAACCAATATACAGATTTTCATTATACAGAATGGAGGTTTTCGCGTCAATTTTTTTTTTTTTTACCGACAACACAATAGCCAAGGTCATACAGAAATGACAGCCATACTAACAACCTACCCATATTGTAATTTTATTAACAAACTCGCTATAGATTTTCATAATAAAATTTAAAAAATACATTTCTTAGCAATAATTTTTGCATTCATTTTTATTTCTGTCAAGGTCATACAGAATTGAAAGGTAAAATTAAGACATAAAAAAGAAGTTTTCTCGACTATTTTATTATCAATTTCATACATAGATGACAGCTGCACGTGTAACATATGCATTTTTATACGTATTTTGGTTTCTGCGAAATTAAAAAGTACTCTCGGTACAAGTCGAATAATATTTGGTCTGCAGATATCAACACGTTTCAGTCCGGTTGTAATTAAAGTGAATTTTAATTCGCAGTCAACGTGTTAAGAGACGCACGCACGTCACATGCCACGATTAATCTATCATACTGATATATTTACCATTAGATATCGTCAAAAATAGAGACATTAACTACGTTAGTTACACACAACTATTAATTGGTAACGTTGACTTTCCTTCGACTGATTTCACTAACGTCAAAAAAAATGTGATAACCATTCTTAATTTAGACGATATATGAAAATTCTTTTTGATCAAACGAAAATGCAAAAACATATGTTTTTTTTATTACGCTTAAGTGATGCCAATACAGATTATTGTAAGAATAGTAAAATTTGTTTTTATTGTGTATTCAGAGATCGTTTGTGTGAATAATAATTTTGTTACAAATCATTGAACTTTATTAAAAAGCTCGAAATGATGAGACTTGAGCTTTTTGCCTTTGTCTGAGATTTGTTTAAATCGAATGTTCATTTCGTATTGAAGATATTACAATGCATAAAACAGTATTAAATTAAATTGTACTTTTATACTTGCATTCATTTTAATATTGTCGTTGGATTTTCATATTGTATTTTAGAAAAATAATAGCATATTTCTTAACATATGGATTATTTACTTTTAGCGGTAAAGTAAGTTATAACTTTATAGTTTCCCGGTGAAAACGTGCTTTTGTCCAGCGTCGAATCAAGTCATTACCTAATTTAATTCTTCCAGTTGCATACAAATAAAATTGTTAGCACGCTGATACCGAATTAGTTAAATCAATAGCTGATAACTAATCCTCGTCAAAAATTAATACAATATACTTCTTGGAATTGCTAAGATCTACGTAATTATTTTTTATGTACCATGTTTGCTCCCAAAGTGGAGCATATGGATCTATACGGAGTAAAGATATCTATTCAGAATGTGTAGTATATGAATCTGCACAATGTGAAGACGTCTTGACAGTTTTTTTTCACGAGAATTGTTTGTCACACAATTGCTCAACGCAATGGGCATCCAGTCTGGACAAATGTGGGAATCGAACCCGCATTTCCTCGATCGCTTGGCACGGACGCTAATTTATACGCCACTAATTATTCTTATGTTATTATATTCCAGCTCAATATTCGGCGTAGATTGTGTATAATAAATACGCAAAATGTCCTCCGGCGTTTGTCAAATAACATGCATTCAATTTTTCTCCTTTTATTTTATATCCGTGCATAGTAAGCAAGTAGCAAGCGTAGTACAATAATTAAGCAGATTGTTGTATTTATTTTACAATACAATAGTTTTGAGAATTTTGTGATAACATTATCATACTTTTACAGTTGTTAATATTATTCATAAGTCTAAAAAATATAGCCCTGTAACACATAAGAAAATAAAATTGTATTTATTAATAATTCATTAAATATACATGAATTATATAAACCGTAATTTGTTTATCTTATATTTAATAAATAAAAAAACGTGCATTAAACATTACCTTATTGCGGTTTTATATGGAATTTTACTTGTATTAACAGGGTTAAGATTTTGATTAGTTTTTTTTTTTTTTGCTTTCAATTTCGTCTTCTTTTATTCACTGATGACAGCTGGGTGACGTTGACGGACTGAGTGATCTTTTTAATAACTTGTCATCTACTCCACAGACTCTTTCAAATCCACAATGGACTGTTATTTACTTATATATTATCCGCATCCTATCAGTGATATGATCCATTTCACGTTTTAATTTTTTTCGCAATGTTTGTTTTCACTCAGTGATTAAATTTACAGAAGGCACAACATTATTAAACGTTATATTTGTATATATCTCACAATTAATTCGATTTATTTTTCTTTTTTTTCAGGTAAGAGCATTCATAATACATCAAAATCGTGTTGAAAAGTTTTTCGTAGCAGATATGTATTTGATCGAGTTACTGGTAAGTGATGTTATGCTTAAAATTTTATGATAATATTACCATAATTATTACTGAAAACGTTCTACTACCAGATGTAGACCTCCCTACGCTCTCTTTTTATTTTTGTTATCACCTCTTTACTATCTTATATTTCTATTAAATTTAGTCACTTCACTGATCTGAATCCGATGAATCCGATCCGATAAAGACTATCCGAATCTCGATAAATATGTAATGCCAAAATAATTTGATACAATCAATGCAAATTTCTTTGCCCTACACTACCAACTTATATACTGTAGCATAACAAACGCGAGACCCTTTACAAAATGCTAGAAGTGTTTCAGAGGCAACTTTTTAAGATCTTGGTTAGCATCTACCAGAATTTGCACGATTTTTTTCTAACAAACTAAGCGCTATTAATATCAAAGTCTTTCCTATTCTTTACAGCTTTAATTTTATAGATCACTCAAAACAACTGATATAATTGTCTGAAATAGCATCAATGAAAAACTTTGATAGACTTTACTGATAATATTCATGAAGTCAGCAAGTCGCTCAACATCAATTCCTGGAACTATTTTATTATATTCAGCAACCTATATGAAGCTGCAGGGTTTGAACCCGGCACCACAGCGACAGAGTGAAATATGAGGAAATCAAAAGCAAATACGCCACTGTCCACAAGAAAATCATAACAATACGTAGCTTATATTGTAAAATATTAAACATACCCAGACATAATCTTTTACAATATCTATAATGATAGTTCATTTAAATTCACGTTTTCTTTGAAAAGTAATAAGATATTAGAATTGTCGTGTCAAACTTATTTGATTTCTCGCGATATGAATTTAATAGACATAACTTGCTTTCTCCTCCACCACTCGACAGGTATCCACACCCGGTATGCGGGCGTATACCGTGGCGTAAATAACGTGAGGCGTTCTTTACAAGTGCCAGAAGTGTCGCAGAAGCAGCTTCTCAAGACTTTGGTTGACGTACACTAGAGTGTGCGTGATTCCTATTCTAACTAATAATACCCTGTTAATATCCAGCCTTGTCGAGAAGAGACCTTCTCGTTCGCCGTGAGGTTTTGTAAATTTTTTGAAAGCTAAAAAATTATCATTCGTAGAAACCAAGTCGGAATGGCCGACTGGTCCTACAAATGGTCGAACCGACTTGAAGCTCTTTCTTTTTAACCGACTTATGGGGACATTCCTAGAGGACGTGATTGGCATCCTGCATATTAATTTGCATTAATTTAATAGACAGTGACGTTTTTGCTTTTGACCTCATAAATACACGTAATATGTGAGAGATATATATTAAAATTACGATGTTTATAATAACTAAAACATTTACCGAGTTAAATCAGTATCGAACATAGCTTTACATATCGTCCACTTAACTTTTTTTATTATCCGTCTTCCATCCGGTGAATATTTTTTAAACGGTGTTTTTTTCGCGGGGTTATATTTTTAAAATACCTGCGACATACCGAAGCGCCCGTTTCGCGCTCTTACTATTTGAGTGACACGCTGACAGATCGAGTGAGTGATCGAGAGTGACTTCTCATGAGCCCATCTCAGAGACACACACACACGTGCGTAACCACTCGCTTACGCGCTGTTAAATACATCCGCAGATTCACATACGCCGGGGTAATTCTGGAGTCTAAGCCGACGCTAATTTGCCGTAGGGAAACTCCCGCTTTTCAAATATATTATATATGATAAACGTTTAAAGGCATAATTGCCGCAATCGAAATAAAATTAAAATAAACAGAGGTTTTAAATTTTCTTACGCTAATATTTGGCGACGCATTTTTTTCGACTTATGCGTTGTCTTATTGATAACACTACCGCTCTGGCTAATATTGGTCTGTATGCCCCTGATAGCTACCTAAGAAATCGGGAACATCA
>JAGVSQ010001815.1:0-17669 GCA_022683975.1 Rhyacophila evoluta | reverse complement strand
TATTAATATGATATTGAACAAAAATAAATCATTATTTTTATTGCTTAATTTAGAAAATAGGTATATGGTACTTTTTATTTTTTCTCATTCATGGTGACTACTGTTAGTTTTATTACCGATTTAAAATCAGTAAAATAATATTTTAACTGTGGTAACATTTTTTATTTTATTTTTTAAAAGTTTTTTACAGAAATAAATATGCAGACAAACTCAACCATGTCACTCCTATTTTTTCTCTATAGTTTTATAATTATTAAAAGATAATAAGAAATAAACATTTTAATGTCACATTTTTTTTATTCTTTAACTTATATTATAATCTATGAACGAGTTTGTGTGTGAAAATTTATGTTGTATTAAAAAAATTCTACTTATAGAACAACATTGTAATTAGCGGCTTCTAGTTTCATTTTAACACATACAACATTAATATCTTCTCTTTTATATCATATTGTTGGCTCCATGCGCTATGCGAAATAGCTTTCAATGTTAATGGTTTTATTTATTTCACTACAGAGAGAAATAATCTCTTTTAACATATATCACCAACGGTTATTATTTATCTTTATATGTGTCACGATAATAAACCAAATGTTGTTTTACTTACATATTGGCAAAATCAATAAAACTTCTCCCTTCATTTATCCGCCCAAATAGCTGACCCTTAATAAATTTCCTGTATTATATATTATAACCCTCACAGTAAAATATCTAAGAGCCGGATATTTTCATAGAATTTTCAACGTAATTTGGGAAAATGTCCAATTTGTATTCCCGTTATTTAAAAGCCTGGCTTATTGATATTGATGCGTGAATATTTAATGTCTACATTTTCAAGCATAAGCCTTCAGCAAACAATTTAATATCAACAAGAGCATATGTATTTTATATTTGCATGTATTATACTCAATATAATAAATCAAGTAGTATAACGTTTATTTTTATAATTGTAAATGATTGAACAATACTGTACTGTACATATATAAGATACTGTTCCACGTTTCAAGAGATTCAAATAATATAGAAACACACACAGAAATAGTAAATTTTGATTAAATGTTCTATAGTAATATATACTCAGATTTATAATATTCCTTAGTTACCATGTGAGTGGTCTACTTGTTTATTTAATATTTTACAAATTGAATAAATTACATTTTTTGATACATTTCAATTTATTTTTAATATTTGTAATATATCATGTGTACGGCCAATAATATTTCGTTTTGTATAATATACTCGTATGCTTTAGAATATATTATTACGCGCCAATTCTATACTATTTTTAAAATATATATTGACATGGTTAAAAAAATCATTTAATTTTTTTAATAGGTTTATCGATTTTTTAGTACAAAAATAATCTATTTATGAACATATTCATGCTTACGAGATCAAACTGGTATATTTCTTATAAGAGAACAAAACATTTTATTTTTGTATTCATTATATACAATCATACTATGTATTTTACTTATTCTATACGTCGTGTCAGATGTCTGAAACTTTGACATTTACTGTAACAATAGCCTTTCTATACTATGCTACTTGAAACAGGTCGACAACTTGCTAAAATTCTATTATATACGATTTCTACACGCTGTTCATTTTCTACTGGGTGTCTGCGGCTTAAGCGTGGGTTTATGCTTTATGAAAGACAGCCGTTATGTTGGTATCGGCTTTTAGGCGTATTTGTGCATCTAATTAGATATTCCTAGTCATTTACGCTATACATAGTTGCAATTCTGCTATAGTACAAGAAACAAAAGTTTAACAAAAAGTTAATGGTGAATTGCGTTTATGTACAAAAAAAAGCCCATAGCTTTAAAACTGTAAAATAAATTATACAATTCTTTGCCTTTTACAATGTGATTTTAATCAGTTAAAATGTATATTAAATCCATTATAAAAACAGCTGCAAAGCAAGTATTATTTACTCATTTTTGTTTTACAAGTTAGATGTCTATTTATTTGCTTTAAAGATTGAATGATAAAACTGGTCAGACTTTAGTTCGGTAAATTTTTCTACCAAAATTGTAACTTGATTCTTCAACCTATCGAAAACGTATTTTTTGTTCCAACTCACCTTTCGGTCACTTGAAAGAACGAATATAGATAATGTATGATACAATATTAATGTAATAAGTGTGTAAATATTTTCATTATGTTTTAAAATGCTGATTAAAAATATTAATCAATAAAATTAATGAACATTAGAAAAATATTTAAACAAATGCAATGTTTATTATGCAGTATACAATACACGCTCTAAATTATTTTCAGATTAGAAATTTTAGCATCTCGTTGCATGGTTTCAAATAAAAAGCACCTTTTTTGATAAAAATCTTGCAATATTTTCGTAGCTTGAACCGAAACATAAGCCGTTCAATTAAGCTCGGGGCTATTGCAAGGGCTCTATTATCCTAACAAGCGAAGCTTTTACAGCATCAGCGCTGAGTGTAGGCACTGTACACAGTCAGAAAGCAATTGAATTCCACGTACTCTGTGGAATTTTAAAATTGGTTTAACCAAGACACAATTCTACGCTTGAAATAAAACTGAAAATAACGCTTACTTGAAAGTAAATATTATTTTTCGTATTTACATATACTTTTAGGTATTTATATAGCAGAGGTTTTACTTAATACACATAAATTTATTTCACAAACTTTTATAAATTAAATTATGTCCATTTGCATACTGCCCTGTATATTTTATTTGATATGTTTTTAACCCTTTGACTGTCAAATAACAATTTATCATTGTTTGAGATACCGTCAGCGAGAAATGCCAACACAGATCGTTTTACGTCTATGCGTTTAGATATTATAAAATATAACAATCTCGAAACAAAAAAACTACTTCTTCAATATAATTCTATCAAAGGTTACTCTGTTAATGGTCCTTCGTAGTTAATATTTAAAACAATAAAAACCTCACAGTAAACAAAGGTTTAATATGAATCTAAATTATCTTCAAGCAGCATAATATTAAAACAAATAATACATAGTATGGTGTTTATTTTTAATCGTTTTTTAGCTTTAAAAATCATTGGTATGTCCAACCAATATCTCTCTCTATAATTTTTTTAGTATAAAATAACTTGTACTAAATGTTATGAATAAATAAATACATTTTATATGAGTAGATTTTAACATCCAAAAAAAACAACTGACTATGTCAATAATACTTTTAAAAAGTACGTATATTCTTAGAGAAGATAATCATAAAATATCATACGGAAAATAATTTATGGTAACAATACACTTTTTGTAAGGCGTATATTATACAAATGTACTGTACAAAAAATATTTTGAAAAGGAAGCAAAAGTTTATAAGAAAAATAACAAGCAATTACAAATTAACAAAAATGCTTGTAAATAAAAATGTGCGCTCCTTTTATTTCCAAAGAAAAGATTTTTCGAAAAAGAAAAGAACAAAATGCGAATATATATTATTTCGTTTAATTTATGTTTTGTCATGAATCTTCTACCAAATTTTCAAGTCTTATTTATTATAAACAGTCGAGTCGAGTTGATTGTTTTTATAATTTAGTTTATAAAGTTTTGTTTAGAAAATACAACTGTAGGTTAGCAAAACACTTATATTTTAGGTTCTAGTATTATAAAATTGGTAAAAGTACGGAAGCTAATTTGTGTTGAGTGATATTTAACATCAAACTAGAAGCTTAAAACTCGGAAATTTGTTTGACAGCTTTTCCACTTTTCAATTATCCGAATTTTATATGATGAAAACAAACTTAGTCAAATAATATAAAGTTTTCTGACGCCTAAGGCATATTTTAGACAAGATTCTCTTTCCGACAAACGGATGTTTGGGGTAACGACGGAACTTTATTAAATGTTTTCGATATCCATTTAACCTGAATTAATAAATTTATATCTTAAAAATAAATTTATTGTCTTCCGTACGATTTATAATTTCAAAACAACGCATACTTTAACAATCCTATCATAAAATGTTGTCTGTAACTTTAATAAATTCTATGCGTGAGAAATATTGTTTAATTTCAACATGAAATCTATTGAAACACGTCGTACAGAAATCATATTTTACAGTCGATAAAATCAGCAAATTGCAATTTCAACTTGTGTAACGTGTCATAACCTGTGATATACTGAAATAAACTTATGTTGCAGTAAACACACACATGCATTCTTACTCTCACTAAGATTTTATCTGAATTGCAGCAGCTTTGGATTAAAATCATAGTAAACGCTATATTTCATGATTGATATGACCGTTTATGTTAACTTATCAGGATGAAAAACTTCTCCTCCAACTAACATTCTCAGACATTATTTTTAAACCATATCTACTCATAAATTTGAGCATAAAGATTTCGTTATTGTTTCAAAATAATAATCATTTATCATGAAACCAATTATTGATCTATTACGTATCTAGCTCTGTATCTTTTAATTTATTTAACTCCTTAGATTAACCAAAAAAATATACGATTACGTTTAAAATAATAATGTTGATATTTTGGGAATAAAATATGTACATATATATCTTTCCTTTAATTTCTATTTTTTTAACTTTATGTAGAATTCAAAGGTTTTATTAACCTCACAATTCTCTCGCCGTTTTTTCTAGTATCTCACACAAAACAGATGATTCAATATATCTTGCTCACAAACAGGCCAAAGTTTTCTTGTCCTCTAAAGGAGATCAAACGTCAAGATGATATTATCATTTGCATATTACATCTTAAACTTAATGGAATGTAAGCTAAACGAATATCTACGCATATTATAATTATATGTACAATCCTAACGTAGGCGTATAAGGAGAATCGGGAAAAATAATAATATATTCAAAGTTTCAATATATTTTAAGAACTAAAACGAATTTCACTGTGAAAATTTACGTCTCAAATACAATTGGGGAACGATTTGTTAATACTTTAATATTTGCATAATATTTTTTTATTAATATTCTACTTTATTGAATTTAATATTGAAGTTTTCTGTGAATTTCAAAATCACTCAGTTTGAATCCGATATAAGTAATATATGACTAACAACTAATGACTAATTTAAACTATTTTACGAAATATGAAAAAAAAGTTCTGTGAAAAGCATGATGTTACTAAAATCACTAGTCATTTTTTTATAATTGGCCAAACAGAAATAGCGCAGATTTTTGCTTTACCATGTATCATAAAAAACTTTAGTTAACCACATAGCTTTAATTTTATATTGAAAAACTCTATTCGCATTAAAAAATAAACCATAAAACATAACATGAAATTTGACTTGTTTTCAAATATACTGAAACAAACATCTCAGGAATTTTAAGTGTTTCATCACATGTAATGTTTAACATTTTAATTTAAACCAAAATATTTTGTTTTTTATCAATCAGTCAACATATAATACTTTCTTAATTAATATATCGATGGCTTAATATGCAAACCAGCCAACTACATGGGTTTAAAATATTTAGCAGCAACTAAAAACTTTGGTACATATGTATATTCATTTTTGGAGTTGGCTAGCGTGTCGGGTGATTTCACATGTTTCATTTTTTTGTGGAATTTGTGCGTTTGTGTAGAAAATTAAAGCTGTATAACATGGAATCAAAATTGATTTTTCGACCGTAAAATTGGATTGGAACTGGGTTACAGATTAAGCCGCCAATACGACATGTTAAAAAGGTTGTTTTGTGTCAGATATTTGAATCGGAACAGATATTAAAAAATAATTCCATATGAATAATCCTTAGTAATTTTTCACTTCGTACTACCTAAAATTACAAATCCAATTCATATTATAAAAGATAAGCCGGTTTTTTTTTATTATTTGATTTATACCCACAACAATATTCATAATTTAATGCTAAACGAAATCGGAAAGCGGACACTACCATAAATGACGCCTTGTAAACCTATTCATTTATCAAATTTATATTTTTTATTTGGTTGATACTTATAGATGTCTCAGATAAAAAGAAAATGTGTCGAATAGATTCCCAGAAAATTTACAATTATAATAATATACTGAGAAATAACTTGCACAGCGACGTCGGTCAAAACCAGCGATTTTCAATGAAGCCAAATTTTTTTAGATCGGTCGATCCAACGCAGCCTTAAAAACGATTGTTTTTTCCATATATTTTATAATGAAAGCACATACGTGAAATTAGAAGCGTTAAATCTTTCTTATCGCAAACGACATTGAGATGTGGCAGGCGCAACGAGCTCCGTCTCGACGAGCAGATGAAAAAAAAAATTGAAATACGCGTATCCCATACAACTGCGAATCGTTATGGAGTCATAAATTATTTGAGATTGTTTGACCCTTTACAGATGTATGGTGATTTTATGTTCCGTATTTTTTTGCGGAGGATCATACTTAAAAATTAAAAACCTGAAACAAATTGCCTCCAATCGTACCAAAACCAGTTTTATTTTATTTCGGTTGACACTTATAGCACAGTTGATATTTCCTACAGTTTTATTAATTCAAGGATCTAAATACGTGTAAACCTTTTATAATAACCTTTTAATGTTTTCAGTTCTGTACTAGCATTTGATGGTTTTACACTTTAAGTGAACTTTTCCCACAATACCAACATCTTTACGCTTTTAACTATTTTTATACAGAATAACCATAATAAATGATTGTATATTTGTAAATATTTTTGAAATTGATTTTTATACCTGTTTTTATGATATGTAGTCAATTGCAACAAAAAAAAACTAGTTCAAAAGGTTCTCTTTAACATTTTGGTATAGATAAAAAAATTTGCTTTCGAAATATCAACCTCATTGAAAGATAATATTTATATAAAAATAAACCAACTTTCTCATCATTTTTTTACAAGAAGATTGTAAAAGTTATTATTCAATCTATCAAAAAAAGTTTGCAAGAAAAATTTGATAGTCCCATGCACAATTTCAAACTTGAAAAGATTTTTACTTAACAGAAGAATAGTAATTGCTTTTAATTTAAATAATTGATAATATAAATTAATATTTGTGATTTTTGTTATTCTATTTAGCTATAATTTGTATAAACGTATAAACAAATTTTAATTACTTTTAGAAACAAGAAATATGCACTTGTCAGTTCGATGTTTCAGATAAAAGAGCTTAATACAGTGTTTTTTCGTACTAACAAAAGAAAAAATCGTCAGTGAAAAAATAAAATGAATAAAGCGAGCTGAATTCCCCCAAGCAATATTCGGCGTATATAACTTTTCTTCGGAGCTCTCAACTGTAAAGTTTTGTCTGGATTATTAATTTTGTGTAACAAACCTTTGTCTTGTAAGCTCTATTGGATGTTATCAAAAAAGCTTCGTATGAAAAGAGGATATTTAGAACCTCATAATTTAGTAAATGAGCTGATATCAAAATATAACTCTATTTTTTTAATATCTGTATAGTTGTGACATATTTTTTGCAAAAGAAAAATTACTAACATTATCCATTGACCAGAAAGCTCCAAGTCTTGAAAAAAGAATACTATTTTGTTTTCTGAGAAAATTGTCGTATGTAAAAGTATCTGTCCATCACATTGTATCTTAACAATAAAATTAATGGCTATGTTTGATGCCAATGTTAGATTTTTTTAGAAAAATATCTACAATATATTCATCATATAACATATATTTAAAAAATTACAAAATCTGCGTGCTAATTTTTTGTTTATATTTTATCCAAAGAAAACATTTACGTTGCACAAAAGAAGATTTGTACCTTTTTTTAATCCTATTCTCAGGTTGCATAAACTTTAACAGTTTGAGCTGATTTCTAAAAAACCACAATCGATCATTCTCTTCACGTGAATTGAATAGTTGTATTACTCACACAAGAGTCACTACATAAAAAACATTTACCAAATATTATAAACTTTTGAGTAAAAAAAAACCTTTTTTATCATATTCTTCTATACATGTAACTAAAACTTGTAACTAATCCTAATGATCTACAGTACATATTTTACCGTATTATTGTGAAGAGTCATAGTTGTAATTTGTATCTCTATTAGTTAAGTTTTTGTTATTTTTAACGTTATACTATTACGTCTGCATCTCCTGTGTAGTAAAATAATCAAACAACTATATTATATGCCACATAGAAACATCATAATATTTGTAAAATAATTATCCGGTCATATAATGTATCATTTAAGAAACATGCGTATAATTATTTCTGATATAATATGATATTTTCCGGAAATACTTACGAGAATTCTCCAAACAATACTTCAAAAAAGTGTATACTTTCTATATTACACATAAATGTGTAATGATTTTGATCGGTGCCAGATATGGCGAGCCGGAATCCTAATACCCAATGAGTCAAGCTATTATTTAACAACCATTTTACGTGAAAAACAATGTGTCAGGATAAATATTCAAATTATGGAAATCTATACCCTTCTCTTACGGAGCGTAAATGGTTGAGAAAACTTGACATGGAAATCATATATGTTTCCGTGCTTAAGATTTATTTAGAATAGTTTATAATTAAATTGTCTGGCAAATGCGTAAATTAACGTGCGTGTTGTGAAATTAGATTTATTTTTTAAACACCTTAATATGCAAAATTGGATAGTCATTTGGTCTACTGATTAGCAAATAACTAATAATTTTCGCGAAAAACCTCTCAAATTAACATACTAAATACATTTATTGTAACTATTTTATCTTTTGTAAAAATCTTTTATTTAAATGAAAATTTTTAATGTATCTATTAATGGCGTAGAATATAACTTTTAATGCCTTGATAATAATTGAAAATTCCCTCAAAAGAGGCTTGAGAGTTGAACAATGATTCAATTACGTTTACAAAATCGTTTAATTACTCTATTTATAAACCAAAATTTATTCCATCCCAAGGCGTATTCCCATCACGTAATAAATGACAGATTTTATAGCGCCATTTAATGTACATACGCCGTATTTATGTTTAATAAACGAGCTTCTAAACTGAACTTTTCTTCAATATTGCGAAAAAATCCCTCTCCGCAAATGATAAATGTAAGAGCCTACTTTGTGAGTGTGATATATGAAAACCGTCACTTTAAAATTTCATTTCTTTTTGCTACCTATGATCTCGCCTCCTTGTGAAAATAATTTAATTTTACAGCATGCAATTTACATAACGTATTTATTTAATTATTCCTAAAAAATACATACAATTTTACCGTATCATTAATTAGAGCAATTAGGATACACTTAAAATATCACTCTACAAAAGTTGAACGCCATCACCAGTATGATTAATTTAATATCACATTATTTTTAACGGACTAATACTGTATTAATATAATTAATAATTAATTAATATTTTTGACTGATGGTGCTTGATGGAAATTGATTTTAAGTTTTAAATAATTTAGAATAATTAATAACATTGCTTCATTTGATGAGTGATATTTAATTGCGTTAATTACTAAATGCACCTAACATTCATCAACCCCGTCCTTACAGCCGGACTTAATTAGACATTCGCTGGATTTATAATATCACGGATAATCAATCTTCTTTATTCAGCGACAATATCCTGAGTCCTCAACTTATTCAAGACCTATATTGTCACTCACATAAGTATGCTGCCGTTAATAATTATACTCATACGTCTATGAGCTATAAAGCAACTATATGAAGATATCATCACGATCGCCATATGACGCTGCATTTAAAAAATAAAAACTTTATCCTATAAAAAGCTAATCAGGTCTGATTGTCTAGTTGGTTGAACCGATTTGATTATCAACTTATTCCAGATGGATAATGTATGAATGGTATTTATAATTATTTTACTCTGCATACATGCATAAATTAATTCAGATTTATTTTGTTTCAATAATGACGTAATTATAAAAATAATAGAACGTCTAACAACTAGTCTTAAAATGACTAGACAATGGCATCACAATGGTATTTTTTATACCATAATCGCTCAGAAAGTGGAGTACATGGATCTATATATTGTTGTGATATCAACTCTGTAAGTGGAGTATATGGAGTATATAGATCTCCGCATTGTGAAGACATGCCTTGATAGATTATTTTTCATGAGAATCGTTTGTCAAACAATAGCTCAACCCGATAGGCATCCATTCCTGGATCTTTGAAATTTTCAAATCTGCCGGATGTAGGAATCGCACCCGCATTCCCCGGATTCCACGTTACCGGAGAGACATTAATAGCATTTGGCAAACTGAATATTTTTCATGGCTTAACAAATAGGTAAAATAATGCTTCTTTCAATATTCCTAATTTAGTCGTCGAGACGGAGCTCATTTAGTCCGTTTTGAAAATATATTTTTGTGCTTCTACATATCATTATTATACATCATTATCAAATATTGGCTGAAGAAGTAGATTGAACATTTATACACTATTTCAAAGCATCGTTAAAAGCAAAGTTTTTTTTATATTATAAAACTCTTATATATTCTTAAAGGATTTTTAAATACTTTAATACGAAATTTTCACTGATAGATACAAAAAAACTTTTTTAATGATGAATATTCGATGGAATAGAAAAAAAATATAAGATGAATTTCTTGTTCGCGTGAAAGACTCGGGCTTTTGCGTGGGACTAAATACCGTTAATAATTAAAAATATCGAGTAGGGCATTTTTCTCTGAAAATAAAATTCTAAGATCGAAAGATGTGCTTGCTTAGATATATATTACATACAAAGTTCAAGTTACTGTTAAAATGTACCTATCATACATTTATTAAAATTATCATAATTAAAATTCTGAATTACAATAAAATGTATCTACCATGGTATTATTATATCTTAACCATCTAATCAATCGATCTAAATGTGTAAAGACTTTTATACAGCAGGACCATTTGAGCCGGTGCTTTCAACCAGCTAAGCATACGTGGTTACCAATCACCCATTGAGGTGACACAAAAGTCAAAGTATAAACTGCGCGTCTAAAAAACATTCATTTAATTTTACTGAAATATTGCTTATAGATAAATATTAAGAGTGACAGTAACCGCATTTGTGTATATTTATTACATATTATTTTTTTCTTTTACTCTGGTAATACATTATATCAGCATACAAAGGAACCCATATTAGTCATTACATAATTATTAAGGCCTGCGTTAGAAGCCATACAAATAACTCTTCGTTTGATTACTGAGCAAATTTTGTCAGATAAATCCTCGTAAGTGACAATGTTTTATAACGTTAGTTAAGTTAGGTAAATTTTAAAATTTAATATTATATATAATCATTTCTATATACATACTTGTTATTTATAATATTATATAAACTATAATAATATTTAACATATTGCATTCAAAATTTGCGTATCAGACTTTTCTACTTTTACATTTTGTATATTTAGAGCCAATTAAACTGATACTAAATCATCATCAAACCATGCTATTTTTTAAATACACTGATTTTATCAAATTATAGATACCATATATTATATTAAATTTATAATAGAAATCACCGGTGTGATATAATGTTATAATATGTTAATTATCCTCCGAAATCATTGGCTAAATCTAGTCGTCACATTGTATCTATAATGTTAAATTTAAATGCATATTTCGTTTCATTTTTATATACATGGTGAGTATAATATCATTGGTCTTTATTTATTTTGTTTTTAAATTTAAATTTTTTTCGAAAAAGATAATAATAACAAAATAATATATATTGTTGTTAATAGTACAGTCACTGTTCGTGAGTAGTAATGCGAAGCCATTTATTTATATACTGCAAGACTTAAATTACTCATTGTTTTCTCTTATAAAACTGTACAAAGCGAACAAACAAACCAAATGAAACTGAAACAAGAACGGAATTGCCATTGGAAATAAAAATAATACTTGGAGCATACATGTGCTCTAAATAATATAATGTATTATTAGTTAATATAATTTTAATGTTATATAGAATTAGGTGTCACATTTTTTTCACAAATAATTTTTACAAATGTATTATATGCTATTTTTTTAAATTATCTATTTGATTTTCGAATATTTTTACGAACTCGCCACTTGTATTTAATTAATTTAATGGAATAATTATAGAAAAAAAAATTCTACAGTGATTTTTCACAAAAACTTAGCGAAAGGTTATTTTTTTACGATGAGGCCAATAATCTTCTCTGAAAGTTGTTCTTAGAAAGATCCAACAACTATTTTAGCACCGCGATGAAAATATCTAATAAAACTGTTTATATATATTTGTAGAAATCTTGTAAAGTTTTGTTTTGTGTACAATTTTCTTGTTATCAAAAAAAGTATTTTAATCCTTAGTTTACGCGATAGTGTGCTTTCATCGCCAGCCATGTAGAATGCAGTTCATATCGTGGTAGTAGTATTCACTGTCTTAGAAGAAAGAAAATTTCCATATTTTATTATGTGGCGATATATGAACTTAACCACGTTATTTTACGCGAGAAAACCATTGTGGAAAACATTCTAGAGGATAAAATCCAGCATACTAAGTAGGTATACATTCGCGTTGGTATTCTTGGAGGGTAACAATGCATACATATGACATGCTTAAAATAGTATGTACGCAAAATCTATTCAATGCGCAGTTTAAAACCAAAATCGATTTAGAACAAAGTATTATCTACTGAAACTGTTTCTGAAAGTTGACATATGTATTCATTTAATTTTTTATACAATTAAAAAAAAACAATTGATTCCACTGATTTTTTAATTATTTAACTGTTTCATAAATCAGTGGATGAAAATGAACGGCTAACCGTGAGTGAAAGATCAAAAAACTGTCTGAGTTTTTATCTACAGTAAATTCGAATCTTCTTATTTAACAAAATGTCTTGAAATAATTCTTATGCCTACTCTGTAGTTCAATAAAACTCTTTCTTTATATAGGTATTTGACATTTTAAATTGAACACATGCGTCTGTCTAAGAACATGAAACGAAGTTCGAGACGTGACCAGATTGAAATATATTTATGTTTGGTGAATATATACAGAAATTTTAGCTTAGACTGCATATTCACGTGGAAGTATCTTCTAGTAATAGTTTGAGTCATTTTGGTGACTTCAAAGTATACTCCTTTTTTAATTGAATATACAATTATCACTTTATGGATATATTCTCTACGCCAAGTATTATAGAATTTTTAAATTAAAAAATGAAAAATTGAAAAATTGAAGAAGACATCATAATAAACATTAAAATAACTTCCTCTAGTTGATCTTTTTTAACCAATTAGCAGCTAGTTTTTATATTTTCATAAAGACGCAAATAGAAACACAATAAATGTTTTTAAGAGAGAAAGTAATCTTGGTGTAAATTGGTTAAAACAAATGAAGCTATTCTGCAGATTTCTTCAAAATATATAATATTATGAAGATATTTTTTTCAATTTCATGAAGCGTTATAAAAATGTACTTTAGTTAATATTAGATTGGTCGTCTGCAGTTTGAAAAGTGATAAAATTTTCAGAGCTTTTTTCTCAATGTAAAAATCGTTTTGTTTAAAGTGAAATCTGAATGAGATTTCGTCATAAAATTTAAATATGAGCGCAGGCACTTTTTGGTCAAACGGAGTTAAAATATAAATGGAAATATACGGGGCTAACGACATGGCTTTTATGAATATTTAAGTCGGCCGACGTCACGCCATTGTTATGGATGAAAAAGTTATCTTTCACATTGCACCGCCGCGAGGAAAATTATATTCTGAAATCTGTTTCAGAAAATATTTTTCAGTTAAAAATTACGCTGACTCGGTAACTTATAACCACCGCAATAAGGGTAAAAATCTCAACTTGATTATTTTTTAATTTAGCCATTAGTAGCTTTATATTGTGTAGTCCATTTCAAAACAGTAATTTTATTTTTTTAAATTTGGTTTTTATGTAGTATAAATTTTCAAATACATATGAAAACAACTTACATTATTTTTTAGGACAAACTATTATTTAGTTACTTATTACACACTCAGCGTTTTCTCTATTTTATATTTATTACATTTGCATAAAAAGTGTAGCATATAAGTTTCTTCATTACAAAATATCATACTCCATAAATATAACATATTAATCTTTACAACGTAAAGAGTTTTGGTCAAACAAAGATTTTTCGACAGGAATTGGTTGACGTCGTTGAATTTTTAAAACCACGACCTACGGCACCAAAGCGCACAAGCTTACATATTATACTGCAAGGACTTACTTACAACATTTTGGTCAAATACATTATAGTATAATAATATAAAAAAATACCTGAGAGATAAAATTTCAAGAACAAAGAATACTTATTGTTGGAGTAAAGAACGTTTCTATAAAACAAAAAAAAACCGTCAAATGAGCAAAAACGTTAGGGTACCTAACATTAAGTATTTTTGTCTTCTTGATATTATTGGGTGGCATCATGTTTAGTTACTGAAAATATATTTCCATAGCAAATGTAACGAATTTTCAGGAAAACTAAATATTTTCTTTGATCTTACGATCTTCGCTTCAAAGAAATTCGAATAGTAGCTTGTGAGTTATAATGGTTTTTTTAGTAAAAATTCTTTCATTTAATTTCTATTCATTTACCAGTATTTCACATCTATCATAACAAGCGATGGTCATTTTCAACTTCGTCTGTTAAGCGAATTCATCACTTTAACTTTTTTTCGTACGAATAGAATAGATTGGGTGACACTATTATCTCCTTTAGTTTTTATTTCAACCATACGATGCACGTTACCAGCACCTTTCAATCTTGATTAATTGAACGTTACCGGATTCATCGTTAGACCCGTTAGCTTTAGCCATAACTTTTCTTTATATGCTTCCATTTCGTATTTGCAAGCAACCATATCTTTAGATATCTATTTAAATGAATCCCGTAAATAATGTAACTAATATTTACACACATATATTATACATATATATATATCTTTAGAATTTTAAGGCCACGTACTTAAGTCATTTTTACAATTACTTTTCATCAAGTCATTGGTCACTCAGTCTAACTTATTTTATTTAAAAAAAAAATTAGCATCTCTGCAATTCAAAACGCAACTTTTTTTTTTTTAATACCATGTTTGATCCGAACGTAGAGCATATTAATCTACACATTGTGAAGATATCCACTCCGAAAGAGCAGTATATGGATCTCCGCAAATGTGAAGATGACTTAACAGATTATTTTTACGAGAATTGTTTGTCAGACAATGCAACTTTACCTTGCAATAACACCAAAATTCGTAGGTTAAACTTTCAGCCACTGAAACGAATCATGGTTTTAAATGAACATGAATTCTAAATCTAATAAAATAATTATAAGATCCCCTTTCCTTCAGTAACAATAATTTCCCTACTATATTTTTACATAAAATTATCGATTATTTTTTCTTAGTAAAATGTTTTTATTTAATAGATTAATATGATTTAGGTACATAAGTTTATATTATATTATATTATATATAAATATAAGTTTTGTTCAATATGAGACAATAGATTAATATGTGATATTTTTGTTTACGTTTCGTATAATCTCTAATAAATAAACGGCTTAAATCTGTTTTATATTTAATTTTAACCAAAATGATAGTCAAAAAAGAGATATTGTAATAATTTATGTGAGAAGATATGAATCGTACGTCTTTACTCATCTCATAAGAAGATTTTCAGCCTCAAGTTATTTCTACTAGGAATGTTTAGTTATTTAAAATAGAATTTCAATTTTAAGTTTTTTCTTTTATGCGGCAAAAATAGATGTTTAAAAATCTTTGTTTAACCCAAATTTTGCACGTAAACGTAAAATGGTATAATCGTTGTATCTAATCAGAGTTAAACATTTCAAGTATCGCCATGAAGATTACGAATGCTTAAAAGAAGATTGTTTCAATTATACCATTTACATTTCAGGGCGTCCTCCACAAATTGTCGATTCGCTCCACCAGAACAACTGTGAAATGGGATTGCTTAGCATCGGCAGTAATGACTATATTACAACATCAGACAACCCAACTCGTCGACCATATTTATAAGAACGTCAATCTTTATTTTCAATCAACTGAAAAAATAGCCAAACTAAATATCATTGCATAGATTTTACATGAAATTATTATCGTATAAGTTTATGAAGAGACAACACATTTTGATACTCGATATCTGTTTGGATTTATAAAGACAAACGACAGTCGAAAAAATAGACATCTAACGTGTGTAAACATTTTACAATAACGTGCCGTGTTTTACTACAGGTTTGTCAGATCTAGAAACCGATAAAACAATTTTATAGCCTTAAAATAATATATGAGATAGTTTCATCTATTTACCTGTATGTATTTAGATGAAATTTGTTTTTCATCTTCTGAACATTTGACGGTTGACTTATTCGTCAAACCAATTCTATAACGATGATATATTCTCCAACTTAACTCACAATTTGCTCTTACTTTTTTAATAATTTTATAATGCCATATTAGAAGCACTCGGTTATTTAAGAGGTGAAAAACAAAAAAATTCATTTTTCTATGTTTTCTAGATCATAAAATGCTTATAAATGCAATTTAATGTATCGATGTAAAACCTTACGTCTGAAAAAAAAATATAAAATAACGTTTTTGAACATTTTAGCGAAGAATGTTTTAACGGACTAATAAAATCTACATAAAATACTTAAGATTATTGAGCAGTTTCAATTCAATATGTTGAAAATTTTATCTGCAAAAAGAGTTTGGATGGGTTGATTCTGTTTTGCAGTTGCTTAAAATTTTTACATAAGCCTGTAATATTCATGTGTTATCATTAGATTAAAATAACAGGACATAATCGGATAGCATCTAAATTATTACTGATTTCGTGTAACTTACTGAAAAGAGAAAGTCCTGAATAAAATTATTTATGTAACTGTTACAGTCAGCAATGGACCAAGCTTGATTAAAGCACTATCAAGGATAAAAATAAAAAGTTTGATTTAACAAATTCAAGCGTATAATGTTACAAGATTGTAAAATGATTTGATAATTATATTATCATACTGATGAGCCATCGCCACATTAAAATTGAAGAAAATAAAATATAGTATTAAGTTCCATGTCGTAAAAGTAAATTTACATGGTTAATAGTTTTTTTCCGCCAATATTTCATTCATTTTGCCAACGTTTTGCATTCTAAAAAATACGTGATTTGCAATTTAGTTACGAAATTGTAATTCGTGGTTCACGATGAAAAACGATTCGAAAACATATAATGCCACAGATGGATATCAAGAAACCTATTAAGCGAAGTATTAACATCATATTGTGTACGATTTCTTATACAATATACATTTTGCGTCCATTATAAAACTATATACTGAATAAATAGACTTTTTAATGTTCATTTAGTATTTGTATGATATCTTATAACTACCGTCTAATGTGATTGTAAGAATATTTTTTGCCGCCTTAAGTGCCGTATAATATTTGAGTCGTATAGTTCCCATCTCCCATAAATGCACTTTTTGCCAAATTTGAACTCAATGTGAGGTTTTATTCTAGTCTCTATTTAAGATCAATAGGTTCCCGACTTCAATAAAACTTTGTCAAAAGTGGATTTGAAAATTACGAATCAATTATTATTATCGTGATTACTCCCAAAATATAAATAAAACAAATATTTAAATAATTAATATTTTTGACTGATGGTGCTTGATGGAAATTAATTTTGAATTCTAAATTATT
>JAGVSQ010001814.1:0-17538 GCA_022683975.1 Rhyacophila evoluta | reverse complement strand
ATCAATTTATAAATGCAGTCTAATTATTTTTCTTAAGCAATATTGTTGTAAGAAATGCACACTATAAACTTTGATTTATTCTTCTATCAAATGAAGGTTGTATTTTAAAATTGAACTCATTCCAGTATGTTAAAATTTAAAGAAAAATATTTTGAAAAGGTATCGAAAAAATAATAAATGTAGCATTTGGTAGAAAAATCAAAAATATTTAAAACAAAGATACATTGCAAAACATGATGTATGCTTTTTTTATATACAAAATACTGTAATATAAAAATGGAATAAGTTCACTTTGGAAATATGCCCGTCATCTTCTTGTCTTTTTGTTTCAAATGCCAATTATCAAATATATTCTCGTTAAATATAACACAAACTAAAGACACAAATCTAATTAAGTTTCTATACTCAATAGCAGACATTTAACAACGTTCGACATGCAAGCCAAAAATAAACACTTATTGCTATGTTTAAAAATAAGCAATTGTAATTTTTATTTTATCTAAAATTTCTGTAGTTTATAAATGTATGAATTTTAGATATTATAATTAAAAAAAAAATACATCTACAGAAAACACAAGTATTTCTCTTATTTGATTACGCTAACAAATAATATGAAAATGCCAAATTGCATGAATCTGTGCAAATTATATATGAATATTTATATTAACTGTGGAAAGAATAAAGGATGTAACCTTCAGTTTTTTTTCAAAAAACCTTCTTTGAAATAATCACATAGTATACAACTTAATACACTTCAATCAAAATGATTTAAGCTGCAAATGATAACTAAGTGTTTGAATTTAGCATTTAAGTTTGAAAAAAAGGAGAGCCTTTAAAATTTGAGAAAATGGACTTCCACCACATACATTTTATTTATTTTTTCTTAAATAACTTTCGTAAATCAAATGCCAATATTAATTTTCGTGCATTTTAAAGTTTTATCATTAAATAGACTTTTTTGCGCCTCCTAAAATTTCTTTCTGTACGGGTTACGTCCCTTTTCCTTTCTACAATCGATATATTGGCAAGCATTTGACAATGGCTTGGATCACAGATAGAATTTTGATACTTCCTATTGTAATGTAGATGCATGACTGTCTATTTTTTATTTAATATATTTGCGGCATGATTCTTTTCTTATGCACAAAACATCTGTATTAAAAACATACACGATAAATACGACATATCAACCAACCGAGAGAACATATTTTTTATTAAATATGACAATAACTTGAAATTTAGCTAATCATTGGTCTATAAATTTACTAACATAACTTTCCGAGAGAGTAGTTAGTTTAATAGAAAAATGTGTTCTCTTGGTATCATTTAAACTATATTTTAATATGAATTTATTCCAGCATTGGGAGAAATATTTTATGCATTTCAAACGAGAGAATGAAGCTTAAAGCTCTTTATATATATTTAGTATCACTTCACATGTTACCGTGGCTATTAAATCATAATAAAATTAAATAAATAGTTTAAGTATGAATAATTTTCTTTTGAATTATTTGTATGCATACATTATATCTAAGTTTCCTTCACTCGTTTGGAAAAATCATTCAATACAGTAGAATTTAGTTATTGTATTTAAGCCAAGTATTTATTATAAATGTATGAATAAGTGTTGTGAATAATCATTAATAGCATGGCTGTATGAAATCAGGTTTACCGAGGACGGTATCCCGACGTTGAATTCGCAAAGTGAAGCCTGTGGAGGCGTGGTGTAGTGAGCGACGCAGGCAAAGTAATTTTTCGAAACTAAATCTCAAATGAGTGCATGGAACGAACTCAATTGCAGTTATTCATAATTCGCGAACTTATTCATGTGTTTTGCATTCCGAGTGCATAAAGATCAATCGAGTTAGCAAAGCTCAAATAAAAAGCTCGTATCGCCGTTTTAGAAATGCCAACTCACTTCGCATATATAAAGCACAATTTTAGTTTGGAAGCATTTCATTTGATTCAGAATATAGAAACTATAGAGTCATTTTACGTATTTAAAACAGAACTTTCACACAGTTTTCAAATCTTTTTATAAAAAGCATTTATTTCTACAAATCTAAAGAAATTAAATTCAATTATTAACAAAAAATATTATGCCGCTTCTTGTTATATAGAAAATGAGGAAAAGTATGATTTTGATTCATAAATCAGGCTTATAGGCAATCAAAATTTTGCAATCAACCTCTCTGCGAGTTACGTGGTATAAAACATTAGAGTGGAAATTAAGTATTAATAACAATTATGTTAAATTTAATTTAAATAATATATTTATTATCTCAGATCTTCTGTCAAAATATAATTAATTATTTATTATTGAATAGAAAATGATTTGTGTTTTCGATTGAAATTATTGGTTTTAAATATGCAAAATTTTCTTCTGTAATAACAATAAATATTATTTTGAGCGAGTTACCATGATAAAACTGAATTGATGAAGCTTAAAAATTCAACTAAATTAGTTGAAATAATATTGAACCTTCGTCTTTCACTCCCACGCCTCTCCAGGTAAGATTATATTGTTATATAATGTGTAAAGACCACGAGACAGGAAATTGATAGTTTGATTTTTCATGAAAAACTTCAATCACTTTATTGACTTTAATAATTTTGAAATAGGCGATTACATGTACAAATTTAATTAACTAAAAATACCTTACTTAACCCAATTTAAATTAATAAGATCGAATTTATATCGTATTCTGAAGTAAATATTATATTTTAAATATAATAGACAATAAACGGTTAGTTATTATTTACTCTTTAATTGCGAGTTTTTTTTTTTTTGATTCACTATGCTGACTGATTAGAGTTTGAGAAGATCAATATATAATTTAAAATAAAGAATCTTCTCCTCTTACTAGATTTTTAAATAGCATAAACAAAGGTGTATATTTTCTTTGCTACGTATATTATGAAGACGAAACACGTGTCGTGATAAAGAAAACTAACAACCAAAAATCGAAAATTTGTACGAAAATAATTTCTCTACCTATCACTAGACTTTGAAATTATCGCTTAATATTATATAAATAATAATATCAAAAAACGTATTACTAAAGCTTTGTGAATATAATTAACAAATACATCTCTGTAGACGATACAGGTGACGTATTCAATCAAATCCAATTTATTTGGTCATAAAATTAAAACTTTAAAATTATGTGGTATAATTATATAAACTAATTGATAATTAATTAATAATAATTATTATAGTTAATAAACTACTCTCCAGACAAAACACGTGACTTATTATAAGAAAAAATATAAATACTTAGTCTTGAATACTATTCTTTGCGAAAAAATTAACAAAGCTTTTTAACTCGCGAGTGCAATGAATTCAAAGTGACTTTGATTTTCAGTGTGCCTGAGTAAAATTGATTTATTTACAGTAAAATTACAGGTTGTATACTTCCGTTTCACATTAGTATGGTATATCAATTAATCACCATTATTTTCAGTCAGGCTTTATAAAAATTGCAAAATCGCGTGCCAGTCACCGGAAATACATGAGAAAACTGGATTGTTTTACTCCGTCCTAATTGTTAAAGAATTTTAACAGAATGTCTAGATCGTAAATTATTTCGTTAGTATGACGTCTTATTACAAAAAATAAGATTTAGAATATATACCAGCACAATATTAATATTAATGATTTTTTTTATTGATATATATACATTATACTGAACGCCTTAAATTCAGGACTCGGCCAATAATTCATACGGAGGTTTTTAAGTTTCTTCTTCTTATACCATGTTTGCTTCTAAAGTGGAGCATATGGATCTACACAGTGTGAAGATATCCACTCCAAAAATGGAGTTTATGGATATCCGCAATGTGAAGACGTCTTGACAGATTATTTTTTTACGAGAATTGTTTGTCAGACAGTTACTTAACCCAATGGGAATTAAAACAAAATATATTAAACCAATTATTTGTGTCATTTGTAGTAAGAAGTATAAAGTAGTATTGAAGTTTTTTAGCAATTAGTCTAATCGTGTCAAACCTGGTTTTGGTCCAACAAGCACCATGTGCGAATGAAAATGTCTAACGTGTTCTGTCTCCGCGCTGGTGCATTCCTCACCTGCGCGTTCACAGGGAGTGGAGACCCCAATCTACATTTGGTACGAGTCGTACCCGACGCACAGTGGCGAGGGTTACGAGGGAAGAGTGTCCAGGGTTGCGCACGACTCTCCTTACGGCGCCGCCTCGCTCAACCTGACCGGCATCAGGGAGACGGACCAGGGCTGGTACGAGTGCAAGGTCGTGTTCCTCAACCGCTCCCCCAACTCGCATAAGAACGGAACCTGGTTCCACTTGGACGTCCACGCGCCTCCAAGATTTTCAGTCACGCCCGAGGATATCATTTATGTCAATTTGGGTAAGTTCACTACTTTTATATAATTATTTTACTGTCACTTAATTTCAATTATTTTCAAGAAATTTCGACATAAAACATTGCTCATGACAATTTTCAAAAAAGTCACCGGTAAGTAATCATTATACCATGTTCGCTCCCAACATAGAGCATATGAGTTTACACAGCGTGAAGATATCCACTCTGAAAGAGGAATATATGGAGCAATGTGTAGACGTCTTGAGAAAATATTTTTCACGAGAATTTTTTGTGAGAGTCAAGTCCTCCATTTTTATATTATTTAAAACCCGACAAATGTGGGAATCAAACCCGCATTTCCCGGTTAGCTAGGCGTGCACGCTACCAACTACGCTACCAGAGAGATTACTATTAATATCAATCAATTATAATAATTAAAGCATCCATATCAATAAATTGTCTATTTGCCATTCCATTTTATAGTTATAGATGGCCGCTCTTGTATAGTGAATATCATAAAACTCGTTGGATTACTTAAAATTTGTAGATGTTAATATGGTCACACACAAAATATTTCACATGTATTTGAACGTGTGTAGTCATTTTTAGTTTATTTGAAAGTTTACAGAATAAAATACAACGAAAATTAATATCATATTGGTTTTTGAATGTTGTTTTGTGTGTTTGTGACTTTACTAGTGCGATGAGAAAAAAGACACGTGGAGAGGTTGTTATGCGTAGATATGGACGATGATAAAAACGAAAACTTTGTTCGTCACCGCGACATTTCCGATCGATCCGACAAGTTTAAAAACTTCGACGACTACCAAAAAGAGCCCTCCGGCATTACTTAGTTAAAAATTTACTAATCTTCCTGCATTTGTATTTCCGCCACGTTCTCGAACGCCCCACTCCGGGATCAATAGGAAAGGTCCCTTCCCACTGCACTGATGTATGGTTCCCGAGGGAGTCGTGAGACGGGGACGAAGGGAGGGTACGCCGCCTCTTTTCAACCCCACGTTGGGCGCCACTTTACTGTACGCACCCTTTTCAATTGGCCTTTTGCTTGAATCAAGTATTGTTTTATTGTAAACGTTATAAAATGTTCGCTTCGCTGTTTTTAAACTGAAAATATTGCGAGCAATATTTTTCAATTAAACCTTTACAACACACAGCTTTGTGAAAAAATAATAAGCCTTTTTTCACAGAGGCAGCACTATTAATTTTACAAAAATAAAGATAATACAGTTCTTGTTCATATTTAAAAATACTTGATGAACAGTGCAATTATCTATTAGATACAATCTACCTAATGCGCCCACACGTCCCGTCTTAATCAGGCGTATCCCGGAGCTCTGATATCGAGAAGCGATGTACTTTATTCGACGGGAATTTCCCGGGAATAAATATAAATACCCAATACATAGGTTGCCACGCACTTAAGTATGCTGAAGTTAAATGAAATATAATGATAAAAAAAACTAGTTAAACTATTTGGTCAAGCAATTTATGTGAAGAGATCATCACGCTCGCCGTGTGACGCCATAAACTTTTTGAAAAATATTAGATACAATTGATCTACTCTCACATAATGAGTCTAGAACTCATTAAAAATGATTAGGTATCTTGAATATCGAATATAATATACTATAATGCTTTGCCAACTACGTATAGTAGCTATAATATTACTAAAATCATATGCTTAGGGGAACTGAGGGAGAACAGCGATGAATGAATATAAAATTGAATACGTTTTGATGGTATAGTATTATGTATTAGTTATTCATGAGCGGAATTGTATTAATGATACTGAATACGTTTTATCATAGCAAAATGTCAACTCATCTAAAACGTGATAATCGTCAACTTTTATTATTTGTATACAAAAATCTATTATCTTTATTCGTTTATTAAATTGTTATTCCTTTAATATGTCATATCAAAACTATAGTAAATTTGTAGGCTTAGTAAGTAAGAAGGTTCAAAAATCACTATAAAAAATAATCATATTATTTTATTTGCTATAATTTCTTGCAAGTAAGTCAATATATTGATAAAGTATCACAGTATTAAAATTTAAAATTTCTTTGGCAAAAATATTTTCAACAATTACAATTCATTACAATGTCTGACAAAACCATGTTTTTACTTTATTGTTTATTTTCGGACCATTCGCTCTGAAAGTGGAGCACATGAATCTCCATAATTGAAAAATTCATCTTGGCAAAATGTTTTTTATAGAAATTTGCTGTCAGCATAATTCATTAGACATCCAGTTAGATTTTTACTGCGCTTAATTTGCTGTAGCTTAAGCCGGTACTTAAGAGTACTTGAGAACGGATTTGAACCAATAGGACTGATTAAGACAATTTTTTTTGTTTTTATGAACAGCAATATAAATAATCTTTCATTTCTTTGCAAATCATAATAAATATAAAAAAGGTATAAGAAAATTTTTCAATGCTGAAATCAACTTTTTTTCGTACTAATATAACGACTATCAATATCATTGATTGAATTATCTAGGAATTGTATTAAAAGAAATTATTATAAATATAATAAATAATAGAATGGCTTTGAAAATAAGGCGACAATGCGGCCGGACGTATATGTAAGTCCACACTCTTCAAAGGGTTAATAGACACTATCTAATAAATACTGTGTCCATCCAGGCTAAAAAGAACATATAAATTTGATAGAATCAAATTAGCTTTACAAAAAGCCATTCTTTGATTTCACACGATTCGTTCGTTTCAAATTTAATCTTCAATTCCTTCACCGCGACGATCAGTTTCGCGTCCCTAAGGTCCGTGACAGCGGACCGTATTAGTATTATCGGCGCGCATTCTGCCATTTTGTCACGGGGGTTCATAAAAGGCACGCACCCCCAGTCCGGACGCGTGAATTTTTGAAAAGTCTACATTGATGCATTGTTCCCCAGGGTAAAAAGGTAGAGTGGATTTGTTCGTCCCTTTCCCGATTCATAACATCACGTATCATGGATGTGTGCGAATTAGGGTTAGGCTTGTCGGATGGGATTATCATTGGAAGAAAATCTGAAGCCAAATAATCTACGTCGTATTTATCAACGAACTTAATCATCTACCCTTCTATTTGTAACGAATAGTTCGTGATGTGTTGATATCACAAGTCTATAACGATCCAGTATGTCTGTTTTATTATACAGATGTTGAGATGCCTGCTTTTTGATATTAGACATTTGGATGATACGTGACTCAATCTGGTCAAAATCTATTTGATATGGACTGGATAATGCAATATTAGTTATACCTTTATCATCTCTGTTATAATGACTCAAATTAGATTCTAGTTTTATTCATGAATTTAGTCCGTATTTTGTGGTGTTTTGCATTAAGATTTTACAGAGCTTTCTAGCATTTCTGATGGATTGTTTCCAACCAAAAAATCTTGCATGATTCCAATATAAATTAACACAATCACTCATAGTGCAGGTTAGATGGGAAGCGTCGACTAAAGGCAAGCATACATACATGATTTTTTCAAATATTAAATGTCTCATGGGGATAACCAGGCTGACTCAAGACCACTTCAGTAGCCAATTTCTTCTTCTTCTTTTTCCATGTTCGCTCCTTGAGTGAATCATATGGACACCACGTGCCGCCTCCAATCTCTGTCGCCCGCCAGTATTCTTGCGTCCTCCCAGGTCATACATGCATCACGTAACTCCACCGAATACATTCTATAGACAGTATTTAGCGGCCTTCCGGGACGCCGACGACCGGTCGACTTAAAAAATAAGCAGGTCTGGTTCAGACTTTCTTGTAGCATCCGCAATATGTGGCCGAGCCAGGTCCAGCATCGCAGCTTCACTTTGTCAGTGATAGGTGGCTGCATCACACTGCATGTAAGTGATAAGTGGCTAGCCAATTTATTACTGTCGTTTTGCTGCCAAGCTGTCTGGCCTTGTTAAGCAGTCAATATGGCCTAATGGCTGAGCAGGATGCTAATCATATTCTTTGGAAATCCCAAGAATATTTACGGAATGATAAGAGTTACTCAAGTCGGGCTATCTGACGCGGTTTTCACGAGGTCAATTTCACTGAGCGTGATGATCTCTTCACATAAATTGCTTGACCAAATAAGTTTTCCATTACGTAGGAGTATTTTCATATGTCAGTTGAAAGAGAAGAATTTTTCAAATCGGTTTGATCATTTGTCGGTCTGTTTGGCTATTTTTACATAGTTTATACAAAGGAGAATTTTGTTTGAAGCAAGTTTTTTTGAGAAAGTTTTTTCTTGATAGGGATGAAAACCAACAGAATAGGGACCATGCATACTCAATGATAGCGGACTAAGATCATATAAAATGGTTATTGAGACACTTATGGTAATTTGAAGAATTCACTATTCGTTGTGACACGATATCTGCTTATGTAATGGGTGCGAAAGAATATTGATTCGGGAAAAACATTATGTAGGCCTTGTTTATAATATGACAATTTATAATTATTATTCGATCAAAAATAAACCCGTAAAATGCCGAACAGGCCGCGAATAATAAATAACGTGATATCAGCCGGCGGTAAAAATCACGTAGCTAAAAATAAAAACATTCCGACATTTTTAATCTACAACAATAAAATGCACCGAGTCTGCATTTCAGGGCAGAGCTGGGCGTGAATTTCGATGCGATTTATCTAAATCGACGTGCGGCTGAACGGGGCGCATTTTTGGCACGGTCGGCACATTACGCGCGGATATCTGGAGCAATTTTACCGCTAACTGTTTCGCAGTTAACCTCATTTAGAGTGTTTGAGCCATTTGCGTATCGAGATGGGTAGGCAGGTGTATTGTTTTTCATGACAACGAATAGCTGTTATAAATACAAATGATCCAACCATAAAATAAAGCTTTTACTTCAATACATTCTCATAACCGAAAACGTAGCTAATGGTAAAAGTTAAAATTTGAGAAAACAAAGTTTATCATATTTTTCATTACTGGTTAATATGTCTTTATCCATAAATAAAAAAAAACAGTAAGTCTAGGTCTCTAAGCAATAAGTTTGTAGTACACACCGTGGCACGTACCATCGCTGTACCGCAGGCGAATAATAATAATTATTATAAATTATATATTAATTGATATAACCGGTCTCCCCGGTAGCGTAGTTGGTAGCGTGCGCGCCTAGCAATCCGGGGAATGTAGGTCCGATTACCCATCTGTCGGATTTTAAAAAGCAAAAAAAAATACACGATTGGATACCCATTGAGTTGAGCAATTGTCTGACAAACAATTATCATGGAAGATAATCTGTCGAGACGCCTTCACATTGCGGAGATCCATATACTATATTTTCGGAGTGGATATCTTCACACTCTGTAGATCCATTTGTTTCACTTTGGGAGCAAGCATGGTAAAAAAAAAAATCAGCCATTACATTAATAATTTAGTATTTTATAAAATATTGTTATATCGATGATATGTTGAATATTATATTTATGTTTTCATTATAACAAAAAAACTACATAAATATAAATATATGGTTTTACATATATTTGTGACATTATAAAAATGTAATAGGTATTTGTGTATACTTTTTACTTTTGGTGTGCCGCGTAATTCTGAAAAAAGCTTTTGTGTGCCGTGAGAAAAATTACAGGACTGGATGCCGATTGGGTTGAGCAATTGTCTGACAAACAATTCTTGTGGAAAAATAATCTGTCAAGATGTCTTCACATTGCGGAGATACATATAATCCACTTTCAAAGTGGATATCTTCACACTGTGTAGATCCATATGTTCCAGTTTGGGAGCGAACATGGTATAAGAAGTAAGAAGAAGAATTAATATATTTTAAGCCGGATACGAACCTCTCGTGTTCGCAAATTCCATATGCTAATTTGTCCCATGTACATCTCGCTACCCTTTTTCAAATTATTATTTTCAAAATACAATTTGCATTTTCATGTGCGAATATTTAGGTCACTCGTATGAAACGCTGACTTTGTGTTCGAATTTGAACCCGCTACCGCTTAATCTCAATATCATCACATGTTGACATTTCGTTAGCGATTCCATACCAACACTTATAAGTTAATGTATGGGCCTGTTATCCGACCTAAATGAGTCTTTGGTCGGGTCGGATAATCAGATATATCTAACCTATCCAAAACAATTACTGCAGAACTACCTTACTAAAAACGTTTGTTTTATCTTTTTTTTATAATACAATTATAATCCAATACGTTTTATCATAATTAATGCACGTTTCATAATCACAAAAGTTTGTAAATAAAACATTTAAATACCAGGGCTTAAACTCCTTCTTTTTCCATATATCAATAGCTTAATCTTCATATCATCGAACTCCATTCATGATCAAGAAACCGATTTTATTCAGCTTTCATTTTTATAAGATAGAGACATAAAAGTTTAAATACGCACGCATATTATCCGCACAAGCCAGCCAACCCCAAACAGTGACATACACATTTACCAAAGTTTTTTCTTGAACCTGAACATTTGGGACAAATCAAGTAGGCTATTTTGCAGATTTAGACATCGATTTGCTTTCAAAGTAAAAAAATGAGGATACCACATGGTTTATCTAAGAATAAGAAGGCAGAAATTAGACAATATTCTTGCACCCTTCTAGATCATGCCACCATTCTATAGTCGCATTGAATATCTTATAGATAGTATTTAATAATTTACCAATTTATTGAAAAATGGTAAGCTTGAAGAATAGGCAAGTCAGGCTAAGACTCTTTCGAGGTATCCACAGGTCATGCTAAGACTTCCACTATAAATTTACTCTTGTAGTAATGAGTGGCTGCATGGTCTGATGTCTTTATTTCAAACAAATCCATGCTACCCTAGTATCGATCGTAAGCATAATTTTTGCCAAAGCTCAAGATACGGGCGCTTTGAGCTTTTGTTAATTGACATTATTGGCACAGTAAATAATCACAGTTAAGTCTAATTAAGTTATGGCTGATAAAAATAGGTTGGTTGTGATGAGTCATGCGGTTAATTTTTACGTGAATAAATATTTAAACATTTTTTATATAAAAATTCATCTTCGTTCTATAAAATTATATCAGAATTGTCTAGATCAAACAATCGCGTCATGTAAAATGTTGCGAAACATATTGGTACCACATTCGTGACGCTTGAAATTTTAAATACAAGCGTTGTCACGTAAGAAATATATCAAACGTTATGTGCGATTAGTTTAGAATACGGTTGGCCTGAAATTTAATCATAATTATTTTTAAGCACATTTAGAAATTCTCGGCTAAGGTTGCCTGACGACAATAGACGAGAACAGGCAGACCTGTGGAGTAATATTGATCCTCAGTATCAATTTGCATAACATTGCCTTCTGAACCTAACATGTTCCGCTTAATGAATTGATAAACCTCATCGCAGTCATAACATGTGAAAAAGTACACGGAAGCTAATTTTAGCCGGAATTAACCCTTTGGGGATGGCTGTCCCCAGGGAAATAACATTTCTCATACGCTTGACGCAATAACTGTGACGTGCTAATCCCAAAATTCGTCGCGTACAATCTTCACAATAATAAAACAGTATATTTATTAATCTAAAAATTATAATCATATCTAAATAGTAAAGTTAATTTTCAAAATATATTTATTCGTAACGGATTGGGTTCTTTTCTAAAATTCATATTCGCCCCGCATCTGGAGCACATATATATTGACTTTAAAAAGGAAAAGGGACGTGACTCAAATAGACTTTTTTCTACAGGAGGCACAAGAATATGTATTTAATGATTTTGGGCCAAAGTTTAATTAGTCAAATTGTTAAATAGGCATAACCGTGAAGTGCGCAAGTACTAGTTTTGGTGTTTGATTAACCAAATCTGATTGATACTTATTTAATCAGTTATTTAAAAAAAAATCAATATGGTCAATAATTTCACAAGCCGTCATGTTTTCAAACTTAAAAGCTAAATTTAGGCACCAATTCGACTTTTCAGCTTACATTATTTTGATAGAATGTGTGCTATGTTGTATAAATTCTGATTATCGAATAAAATCGATTTTTAGAAATTGAGGATTACTTCCTTCTTCTTTTTCACAGTTGACGTCCAATTGGAAAATGACATAAATTTATTTCTATGATACGAATATAGGATTAATTAAAATGCAATTTTTTAAACATTTTCTTATTGTTTACATCTTTTATATAGATACGGATTGAAAATATTGATAGTAGAAACCTGTATAATGAATAAAAACATTTTAATAAATAACGATGAAAAATTGGTTTATGTTTAAGTTGTTTGATAAGAAATGAAGGCTTAAAATTATCTGTTCGACGAATTGTAAAGATTTGATTTATAGTTTATCTTTGTTAAAGCTGTTTTTTAGACTTAAGCACAGTGTTTAGCCTCGTTTTAGATATTGTAAAGATACCCACAATGATAGACAACGCGCAACGTGTGATGTAAAAGATGATAGATTATTGGAAATAGTTAATAGAGCGTAATCTAATGAAAATTATATACAAAAAATAAGAGTAGCTTCTGCTAGTGATTTTACCGAAAAAATAACTAGAAAAATTTATCCGCAACGTTTCATTCGCGCGCCACTGCAAAATTTCGAGTATTTAATTCAACACGAGGATCGACATTCCATAAATACTGAAATTATATTTTGGGACATTAATTAAGTTTGACCAGTCTCGAGGCATTTCACAGTATAATGGCAAAAACCAACGTTGAATTTTGGGGTTTATCCGGCTCATTGAAACGGGGATCACTTTTATAAAAGAATTATTAAAGCAACATCCCCTTATATCCGACCTTTGATTATCCAAATATCTTGATTATCTTATTACACTCACTTAAACAATAATATTTAATGCTGAATATGGTTTATTCACAACACTTAACCGGTGGTGGATAATGAGTGACCAGTAATAAAATAAATATTTCTCATATTTGATGATGTAATTATGAATTAAAAACATTGATTGATATTAAAAGAAGTAATTATTTTGTGTGCAATCTAGGACATTAGATCACGTTACTATGTGTACTGAGCAGCGTCGACTACTTATTTGAATGGTGTCAATATATCTTAGAGGAGAAGAAAGGGAGCGTTGTGAGTGGCTAGATATAGTCACTAGTCAGTAAATGATATTTTCGATGTAATGTTGTCTCTTTTGTTTCCAAACAACGAACAAATAAACTGTAAAGTTATTCCAAATCGCAAAGAATGTGTATAACATTATCACATGTGGACGCTCCCATTACGGAATGAAAGGAGCACTTGCGAGCAAATTTGAACCTAAAGGACTGATTTATGTGATATTTTATGTGTTTTTGTGAATACCAATATAAATAATCTTTCATTTCTTTAGAAATTATATCAATTATAGCAAGAGCATAAAGGAATTTTTTAATGTTTCAAAGTCAACTCTTTTTTCTCATTTCTTTCGTAATGTTTATGAATTTTTTCTAGCCTAAAAATATATGATGTACTTGTAATGACATCTTAATACATATTAATATTAATAATAATAAAATAAAGAATGGCTTTAAAAACAAGACGACAAGGCGCACGGACGTACATATGCATCCATATTCTTGAGAGGGTTAATATCATGTTGGACTGCTTTTAAAATATTGTATTTGTTGCAGGCGATGCGATCATCCTCAACTGCCAGGCGGAGGGCACTCCCACGCCGGAGATCCTCTGGTACAAGGATGCGAACCCTGTGGAGCCTTCTGCTACTATCGGCATCTTCAACGACGGCACCGAGCTGCGCATCAGCAACATCCGTCACGAGGACATCGGCGACTACACCTGCATCGCCCGCAATGGTGAGGGACAGGTTTCCCACACTGCAAGGGTGATAATTGCGGGAGGCGCCGTCATCACGGTAAATCATCACCATCAACAAGCAACCAAAACGACTTCCAAAACGATCAATTAATCTGTTACTTACTATTCTAAAAAGATGGAAGCATTAACTCTGTGAGACTTCATTGTCAAACTGATCACTAGCACTCTATATAATCTCTATCAAAGAAATTACTATCAGACACGTATCAGGACACTCCCGTGTTTCATCCCTTGTTTCTACCCTTTATTCTTTGATCTCAAGTATAGCTATCCACCATTTACTACAGTTTACTATTACACCATTCTTAAGAGTGTAGATTGTACCCGTATATACTACACAGTAATACTACAAGTTTTCAACGTTTCGTCAGAAGATATGTCAATTTTTTTATATGCATATTAATTCATTACTTGGTAATGTATCACTCACCATATCTGTGGTATGTATTATTATTAATATCTCGTCGCCAATATTGCAGACAAATGTATCACGATTTTCTGCTTTAAATCACTTTGTAAAGTGTAGTTTTATTGTTTGCTCTCTCGTATCATTAGTAATATTTTGTATTAACACATACGTGTACAAATTATGTGTTAATGCAAAAATCTGTCAATGATACAAGGGATTGCAAAATAAAAACTATACGTTATTGACTTATAATCAAAAAATCGAGTTACGTGTTCCTGCAATATTGGCGACGATGTATTATTAATATATTATACCAAGTAATATATTTATTATCTTGGTATTTAATCTTAAATTACCAGCGAGTGAAGTTGAAGTAAATTCTTTATTAAAGCGTTTCAATTTATTATAAATATCGAACTTTGTACTATTTACAAGGTGATAAATAGGAAATTAAAAAAAAAAATCAAAATCAGGCAAAAATATTTTTTTTTTTACATTTTATGAAAGTGTGAATTAGGCAGAATAAGAATTGTGCATACCTTTCCGCACGCCGATACTTCATGGTTATACTACTCCTGGAGTTTTGAAGAATACTTTCTTTATGCCACGGTATACGCTTGCATAATGAGTGTTAAGTAAGATGTATTTATTACCGAATGATATATAATAGATAATCATTTTCGTATTGTATTAAAATTAGTCTATTGATTATTAAAATAATAATATTATTAAAATATTTTATGTGTGTGTTTACCCGGTAGCACAGAGGTTAGCGAACGCGCTTAGTAATCCGGGGAATGTAGACTCGATTCCCATATCTGTCAGATTAAAAAAAAAAAAACGAAAATGGAGGACTGTATTACCATTGGGCTTAACAATTGTCTAACAAGCAATTTTCGTGAAAAATAATCTGTCAAGACATAATAATCTTTACATTGCGAAGATCTATATGCTCCAATCTCAGAGCAAACATCTTCTCTCTTTATAGATCCATACGCTCAACTTTGGGAGTGAACATGGATAAATATATATAAATTAATACAAAAGAACACAGCATTTTTTTTGAATTAAAAATTTAAAAGGAGTTATTATGTTTGTATCACTTTAGTCTAATCTGGAGTTGTAATAATGCCTATCACTTCTTGCAATATTATCAACCAAGAATGGAATCAAAATGATTGATTCCTCAATAAGTATTATTTAATAATGCATATATAGGAAAATTCTCAACTCGAAAAAGTGATATTTTATAGAATATCAATCATATTATTTAATATATTGATTTATTTGAAATGAATTAATACATCTATGAATGTATTGAAAGGTGATTAATTCTTCTTCTTTCTACACCATGTTCGCTCCCAAAGTGGGGCATATGTATCTACACACTGTGAAGATATCCACTCCGAAAGTGGATTATATGCATATCCATAATGTGAAGACGTCTTGACAGATTATTTTTCACATGAATTATTTTATTTGTCAGACAATTAATTACTCACCCTAATGAGTATCCAGTCCTGTATTTGTGTATCTTTAAAATCCGACAAATGAGGAATCGAACCCGCATTTCCCGGGTTGCTAGGCGCGCACTTTCAGTTAGCTTTTTTTATCATTATATTTATTTTAACTTCAGCATACTTAAGTGCGTGGCAACCTATGTATTGGGTATTTATATTTATTCCCGGGAAATTCCCGTCGAATAAAGTAGATCGCTTCTCGATATCAGAGCTCCGGGATACGCCTTATTAAGACCAGGTGTAAGGGCTGGGCGGGTGGATGGTGGGCAGATTAGGTAGGCGCGCACGTTACCAGCTACGCTACTGGGGATATATAGAATACTATAATATCGTTGTATTACTGGCAAAAGACGTTAAAGTGACAAAGTGAGTTTTGAGGTAATCGCGTTTTAATGTTTGAGTCCCTCTGTGAAATATATTTTACGACAATTTCTTAAGGTTTAATGCATTATAATTTAATTTAATTAATACCCATCAAACCTTAAGAAATTGGGTTAAATATTTTTATCTAGCTATTTTATCACATAACTATCATTATGTTTTAAATACATTGCTATATATCGTCGTATCACTGCCAAAAGACGTTAATGTGAAAAAGCACATTTTTAGAAAATCGATATATTGTATTATGCCTTAAGAAATTGTCGTAAAATGTATTCAACAGAGAGACTCAAACATTAAACTCGATTATTTCAAAACTCACTTCTCTTTCTTTTGCCAGTAATACGGCGATATATATGTACTATATTTATTTTATTATTATTATCAAAATTAAATATTTGTTGTTTTCTTGGTAACGTTAATTTATATTTATCGTAGTTAGGTGTGGCCTGAAACGTGTGTGACGAAAAATAATTCTTTGTGTGAGAATGTAGGGTGACCATGATTAGTGACTATGAAATTTTGTTCTCCAAAATCCAAAATTAACCGATGACTGTTTTGGGAGTATGTACACTTCCGAATCCCCGTCGTCTTTTTGTTTTTACTTCATTTGTTTTCCGTTTTTTTGTCGTCTGGTATTTCGTTTTGTTTATTTTATGTTGAAGAACTTTCTATGATTTTTCATACTGCGGGGATTGCGTGCTGCGTTCTCAGGCGCGGGTGAACGGATCATTTCTGACAAAGCTTATCAACATTAATGATGGCCATTAGCTATTAATTATCCGTTTTTGTCTACTGTCCTACCTCAATGTTGCGAAAGTTACGGACACCATTATCATAAGCCTCTCACGCCGTTTATTATAAATTAAAACCGTCGGAAAATTTAATCTTAACCCTTTCATTAGTGAGTCAATTTTTCATGTACACACTTTTTAAACACTACAATCTTTCACTGGTATCAATTCAAATATTATCATAAAATCAATCAAATTGGATATGCCGATTTGTAAAAAATGCTCTTCTATT
>JAGVSQ010001813.1:0-27271 GCA_022683975.1 Rhyacophila evoluta | reverse complement strand
AATTGTTTGTCAAACAATTACTCAACCCAATGGGAAACCAGTCCTGCATTTTAGAATTTTTTAATATCCGACAGATGGGGATTCGAACCCGCATTCCCCAGATCGCTAGGCACGCACGCTACCAGCTACGCTACCGGGGAGACAAATTCTATATATGAAAATAAAAACATTCCGTATGTAAATACGTTACTAACTAACTTTCAAACTAAGGTTCCAAACATCGGCTTCTAATATTTGTTGAGTTGCTGTCTACATATGAATATATTCTGTGATCATTTTTTTTCAGGCTTAAATGCATATGTGATATCTGCTTGCTATAGGATACGGGCGTGTGTCTGGTTACTTATGCAAAGTTTTTGACGTTTTCCGTCAGTTTGCGTTATGTAAATACGCGTGCGTTTTCCGAATCGCTGCATGCATCGTGCGGAATCAGTTGTGAAGTGTGGCGCTCCAATTCCAGTCGAATTATGTTAATCGCTTCATTCGGCCTATGCCATCCGCGCCTGGTACCGACCTACGCCTACACTTACAGCTACACCCGCTGCGGCGAAAGTGTTAAATAACTACCCCACTTCCGTATGATTGTTTAACCAAGAGGAAAAAAAACAAATAAAACTTTATTGTTTTATACTGAAAATTTCAAAGTTAAATGAGGTCTTGTAAAGAAATGATTTTTTATGTAACGCATAATTAAAAATAAATCCGTTCATGTGAAAGAAAACAAACGAAACACTTACTTAAATATTATCTGAAGGTTTTAAATTTCCTTAAATTCATATTAAATTGATGAAACTCTAATATAAAATTAAAATATGTATAAAAGAGCCACATATTGCGGATGCCTAAAGAGAGTCTGAACATGACCTGCCTATTCTTTGAGCCGACCAATCGCCGGCGTCGCGGAAAGCCGCTAAATACTATCTATAAAATGTATTCGGCGGAGTTACGGTATCCAGGTATGACCTGGAAGGACGCAAGAATACTGGCGGGCGACAGGGATTCTTGGAGGCGGCACGCGCTGCCCGTATGCTTCACTTAGGACATGGAAGAAGATAAAAAGTAGAAATCCTGTGTTTTTAAAATCTAAAATTAGTTTCTTAAAGTCCGGCAGTCGATAATGTTTTCGTTGATAGAGAAATCATTCACTGCATTATGATTGTGAATTTCCGTCCCGAATAGCACAATGTATTGTATTAGATTACTTTGGATTGCTTGATTTCGTTGAATCTATATTACTATATCGGCCGTCTATTGCCTGGTTGGTAGACATTTTTTTTTTTTTGGTTTCTGAGAAATGAAATATCAACTGTTGAACTTTGAATCATTTATTATAATAGTATTTACTACGAACTGACCCAGGCGTTTGATTTAAAATCAATCAATAATATCTAGTGTTATAATAAACTGTTGGAATATAAACTACAGTAATATTAGTCATTATAATTTGTTCTGTTTGTATTGCTTGAAAGTTTTGAAATATCCATTACGTATTCCATTCACGCACCATTGCAACATCTTGTATCTAAGGGCGAGCGACATTGCGCCGGTCTATGGTAAAAATAATCTTTGATACCGGTCTCCGCGCACTAGTCTTGGCTTATCTTGATCCTGAATCGTTATCTCTCCATCTGTCCGCATAGGGAAGCTGCTGAGATGCGAGCGGTGTACAGGACAAAACAGAACCGGATCAATCCTGCTTATATGAATTATGGATATTAAAACGAGTTATAAATAGCAAAGCCATTGCATGAAAATCAACGATGTGTATCAATATTGGGAGAGCAAATGCGTCTTATCAAATTCCAAAGAAATTTCAAGTTGTTTGTGCTTATATCATATCTATGCTTTTATGAATCAAATGATGAGTGGTTGCTTTATATGGAATTAAGTCATGTTGGGAATATTACAAATTCAATGCATTCTCAACATGACGTACAAAAATAGCTAAGGATTATAATTGTAATATATATATTTTTTATGAGAAACCACGCAATTATAAATAACAATTGAATTAATTAATTGAACTTATTGATGAATGATTGGGCGGCTAATTCTCCAACCTCAGAGCAGAACCGATCACATCATAAGGGATGCCTACTTTAGGTGTAGTGCCCTCTTGGTTTGAACTTTACAGCGGTGTAGTCAACAGTACACAGCTTATTCTAATGCTAAGACACGTCCGTACTCGTGGTATACTCGTGAAACGAATGAAAATTGTATTATTTTATCACAGTATCAGACACCTACGCATGGAAAAAGTTCCACGCTTCCTTTGATGGACCGTAGATCTGTCTAGAAAAGTTGTTATTTATTCTAATAATATTTCATATCAAAAGAATAGGTACAAGTTTATTTGAAATATATTTTATATAATCGATAGTTCGTTAACGCCAGCCGGGTCGATTCACCTATGCACGAGCTGAGTTCCTTCCACCCCACTCAACTATTTACTTTTCGATGTCACAGTAAAAAAATATTAAGTAGTTATTGCTATCTAGTCGTCGAGAGATCTGTTCAGCACATTTTCAAACTCTTATATAACATATTTTTATGATGTGGTGCATCCGTAATATGCCAAAAATGCAGTCTCCGAGGTTATGTTACGATACTCGTTTGAATCTTTAATTATTTCAATGTCAATACTCGAAGAAACATGACCTTGGGGTCTAAAAACTAATCGATACTTGTGATCGAATTTCTAAAATTATTTCGAATAGCGATGAATCATAAATAAATTGTCTTTTCTAACACAGACATCGGTGTTATGTCACGGTGCCACGACGAAGTGACTTGTCAATCCTGATTTACTGGTAATGCGATTAAATCACATACTTTTTTACGCACTGTTGCATGAACGAAATAAGTTTATTGAATAATAAAAAAAACATCGACTGAAATTGATATTTGGCGCTGGTCAATAGGAAAAAGTTTAGTGTCGTCTGGTCTTATCTGTAATCCGCTAATTTGCAACAATATCAATCGCTTACTCTGTAATACTGTCGAATTCTGCGTCGCTTATCTCATCATGGTCTCAATCGGACTTAGAAACCCAGTCAACGCCTTGCACCATGAATATCTCAGGACCAACACGTTGGTAGCCAGCAATGCACTCAAATGTTTCATTATAGATTCATCACAATTTTTATTATTAGAGCTCGTTGTATGATGCCGTAAATTATTCGATCGCCATAAGATGCCGCAAATTAATTGAATACAAAAACTTAGCCTATGTCGCAGCTAAGTCAGACGGTCTGGAGAGCTGGTCGAGCTGAGCTACTCTTTTCATTCAGTATACATTTCAGGATATTCCAAGAGGATGTGATCAGTATTTTGCGTACTGTCATAAATCATTTTGGTTTTATACTAAGCATGTGGTATACACATATACTTTTGTCGGAATAATATCTTTGTTTTAACAGATAACATTTATTGGCCGAGGTGTGTTATTTATGATGCTATTTTAAAATATTTTTCGGAAAGACAGATAGCCTCATGTATCTTTAAAACTGCCAGCATTGAGTAATAATTTATAACCGGAAATATCGAAGACAAATTGTACTATAAATATTGTCACAGTTTCAGATATATGTATACATAAGAAAAGCAACGGATACAGTCGTTAAAAAGCTCGATGGTGCAAAACGACACCCAAGTTACACTCTGTAAATACACTCAAGTAAATCAACGCATCGTCTAAAATTCGTTTTAATTTTTCTCCGCAACGATTTCATGTTAAAAACGTCACGTGTTTTTCAGATATTTGAAGAAATTAATGTGTGTTAAAATTACCTTGTAAAATATCCATGGGGATGAGTTATTGTCACTTTCCTTCAAGGTAAACGGCTTTACTACGAATAACTTCGCACAAAAGAATCCTGAAATTAATGTGTCAATTTTTGCTGCGACAGCGCAAAAGTGGTGCCATGATTTTACGGCATATTGCTCCTAGAGTGGCTGAAGTATTTTGTGACATTAGAGGTAATGACCCGTGTCTTTTTTGCCAACGTGAAAAGTGTATTCGCTTAACTATTATTTATTCAAAAACGTAAAAGAGATAAGCAAGACGTCTCGTGGGATTTGATGCTTTTCAGCACGCATCGTGGTTTGCAAAACGCCCATGGAATGGTCGCAGTGTTCTCGCGCAGACGCACATAGTCTCTTGGTTTCCAGGTGCATTCAACACCTCTTACAAATACAATTGGAAATTTAAAATCAATAAAGAAAAAACCTTATTTGATCAGAGGGTGTGTGCTTCGAATTGATTGACCTTCTATCGTATTTATCAAATTGGCCTCCAGCGAATTTTTCCTGTTAATCTCAAAATTTCGCTCGGAGAATAGAGTTTTTATTGAATGAGGAATTAAAAGATTAAAGTGATGGTAGCATCCATTGAATAAGTGTGTGTACTTACAACGAGACTGTTAAAAATAAAATTGAATACGACAAAAAATGCTTGTTTCTGTGTTAAACTGGAAAGTTATCAGACTACAATTGTAAGTGTAATTTAAGTATTAGCACGTGATGACTAAACTGGATAAAATAAGAGAGTAGCTTACAAGTTAAAATCGCGCTTCAGTTCCACATAACTTTGCAAATCATTGTTTTTAACTGGTCAACGTGATGAAATGCCAAAGGTTAGACATAGACTTTGTGTGTAATCATTTAACATGATTTTTATATTTTGAAACTGTTTAAATTACAGCTGTAATTGAATATTTCTTTTGTGCGTTATATTATTTATTACTAGCTTTATAACCCGGTTTTATCCGAAATAGATTTAAACTTATTCTTTCTTCAAATTATTCTTACGTATTACAAATTTATTTTAATACTTGAAGGGGTGCAATATTTTTAGTCTGTTGTAGATCATTGGTGATGATGTTGAAAGTATTACAGTTCACCTAACAACGGCAGTCAAAAAAACTTTGTAAAACATTCACGTCGCTTCTGTTCACCGTTTGGGGGCAGTTAGTATAACAGACAGACACATTAATGTGTATAAGTAAATATAGGCTTAAAATATCCAACTGTAAATTTGCTTGGAAAAAATAAAGGATGCCTGCCGCTATTACAGAAATTTCTTAGTGTTCTACAGTACAAAAGGTTGGGAGCCTCTGATCTGTATGTACCTATGTAGCGAAGGGTCAAATGGGTATTGCCTCCCCATTGTGAAACGAATGAACAGTATTTCGCTGTGACATTAGCAATTAATGCGATTGTTATGTTTTTTTTCTCCTTTCATGAAATGATCACACACATTATTAATTGATATATAACGATATTGAATACGACAGATTGTTTTCGATGGATATTGTTTCTGAATTTTATTTATTCTCATATTATATGTGGTGAATTCTCACAGCCCTGCATTTTAAAAATGTATGTATTATGCGAAGGATATTCACAGAAAATAAGATTTGAAATGAATTTAACTTTTAAGTAGGGCGCGTCTCATTTCTCTTGTGCGTGTAAGCATAAATAATAGTGATAAGTATGAGATAGCGAAAAGTGAAATTCAGGGACGCAATAATTATTGAGGTTTTACGTTTTCATGATGTTTGTTTATCCCTGGAATACTCATACCTTAAACGTAAAGGAAAATGCGGTAGTTCAGTTTACTGTATGTTAGTTTTGGATTAGGTTACTGATGGTCGCGTGCCAACTCCAACCTTTATTAGTATAGATATATTATACGCTTCTTACCTTAGTCTGTTTATTCCCATCTTCGCAGCGCTGTGGATATCTTGTTTCATCGTAGATCATAAATTATTATTCTAAGAAATCCATATATGTACATATTTTTCTGAAAAGATCAAAATTTCGTGCAAAAGGACAATAAACGTTACAAATTCTAAGTAATCTCAAGATACTTGTAGACCTGTATATTATATGCGATTTCTAGTAATAGAGATGCGACCATTATTCTCACCTCAATTATTTTTACAGTGCGAAATTAAATTAGACGAAGATTGTCCTGCGTTGAAGGGGACATAGAATTTTAGATTTGTTTCCATGCGTTGTAAGCAGTAGCTCCAAGAATATTTTTTTTATTTTTGTTTAATAATATTCATATGACATGCCCTTAATAATGAAAGGCATGTCATCGAACGGATTAATAACATAAAATAAGGCAGGATTCCCATCACAGAGGAAGGCAGCAGGAGAAAAAAGTTTCTTGCGTTAGCTGGAGCCACGTTCAACTCGATGCGTGCTGTCTGGATGGCGAAGAGTTATTCGGTCCGCACCAAGTGTAAATTATTTGGCGAATCTATTCTTCCAGTGCTGCTGTACGATAGGGATTCATGTTAATTCACATAAACTCAGAATTGAACTTTAAAAAAATAGATGCCTACGTCGAAACTTCAATAAAATACGGACTTCATTAAAGTCTTGCAGCGGCGAAATAACTGGCTGGGGCAGTTTTGCGGATGCCTCCCGAAGGTCTGATTGCTTTTTGTCTCTTCTTCCGACCACTGGAAATTTGGTGTTTTGGAAAACCGTCGAGTACCATCAAAATTATCTTAAATCGTGTTACGGGGTAATATTCTACTGTTAAAACTTAAAGTATATCTATAAAAACTCATTGTTAGAGTTTTATTTTCACGAATAAAGATAATATTATAGCATTTCAACAATGTGTGTTTCTCGTACATATTTGACATTTCTGACGTGGATTACAATCCATATTTGCAATGTTTACAAAACATGTAACAATTTGTCGTCCATTCAAAAAATACTTCTCAGACAAATATCGCTGTTCTATGCGATTAATCAGATCAGATATCCATACCATGTATCCGTAATTAAGTGCCAATGAAAAACAATCATTTCGAAATAGACTGACGTTAAAAATGTAACATAATATTTTGCAAGGCGAATTCATAGAACACGCTTTTTTACTAGATCACATCCGGAGTTTGTTTTTTAACTATTGTTAGCAAGTGTTAATTTGAGATGGGAGATGTCTGATTTTTTTTAAAATGGCGCCACTTTTTCGTGTTTAAAATGTGTTGATTAATATCAAACGTTTATTAGGTTCACACATTGAAAATATGACATTTTATATACGTTGTATAGAGTATGCAAAACTGCATATAATGATTTACTTCCAACCACACAAATTGCGTATAAATAAACTTTTCAAACCGATTTAAGTCCAGGTATATTTTATATCTTGTCTCCCCGGTTAGCGTAGTTGGTAGCGCGTGCGCCTAGCGATCCGGGGAATGCGGGTTCGCATCGGTCTGGAACCCATCTGGTCGAATTTTAAAAAATCTGAAAATACAGGACTGGATACCCATCGGGTTGAGCAATTGTCTGACAAACGATTCTCGTGAAAATTAATCTGTCAAGTCGTCTTCGCATTGCGAAGATCCATATGCTCCACTTCGGGAGCAAACATGGTATAAAAAAATAAAATATTTTATCAATTTTACTTAAGTTTTAAAAATTAAAATGCTGCATCAAAGGAGTAGCTTTAGTTTTTTTTGTGTATCCATCCCGGTTACTACATTCTATCATTTAACAAAATCTAAAACCTTGCAATATTTTTTTTTTTTTACAAAATACGATGAAACCGAATTTTTTCCAGTTTTGCATTCAGTGGACTTAACATCGTTTGTTATCAATCAACACAAAAGATTATCGTATATTTGGAAGAAATAAGTTAAAACTCGATACGTTCAAATTCGTGCATCTATAAATTCTACCTGTGTAGAAAATTTGAATTCGATCAAATTCACAATATATCTTTACCCTAGTTTTTGTAGGAGTTGTCAGTTGTCATCCTATGGAGGTAACTACGCGTGACGAACATCGAGAAATCACCCATCCGAATACTAGACGTGCCCAACTACACTTAATTTCAGTTTTCGAAAAACCGATTAGGTGAATATTCCGATGCTCGAATTAAATGTCTTAAAATAAATAAATATTTATTTACAATATTTTTTGTTGTAATTTATTGTTACACTTGTATATTAAACTAATAAGTAATAATAGTATGGTAATGTTTCAATCAAATGTAACGATCCCAATATTGTATTTTATTATTAGTGTTACGCGTATACTATCTTAGTGTATTTCTAGGTATCGCCCATTATAAAGCAATACCTCGTATACCACACGACACAGAGTTTATAGAAGATGGGAAAAACTTTTTAATCAAATTCCATAAAAAAAATTAATGTTGACATTAAAAGAAATACGAAATGTGATATGACTGTTAAGAGTTCTTTTTATTTCTTTTATTTTAAATTTTGTTCTGTGTGCTATACGAGGAATTGCTTTGGCATTAGTGATTATTACATGAATGGTGTGCTAAAAAGCGAAACATGTGTCAGAAAGATGACAGTCTATAATTTACACAAATAATAGCTACACAGGTACTTGCTTTCAAAGTAGAGCATATGGATCTACACGGTGTAAAGATATCCAGAAGAACCCAATGCGAAGACATCTTGGCAGATTATTTTTCACGAGAATTTGTTAGTCGGACAATAGCTCAACCCAATGGGCATCGTATCATTTTTAGATTTTCAAAATCCGACAGATGGGGAATCCAACTCGCGTTCCTCGGATTGCTAGATGCTATTAACTATACTACCGGGGAGGTATTTTTAGATGCGAGTAATTTTTATCTAAGAATCTAAACGGTATTGAGTTTTGTGTGAACAGGGTTCTTCATCTTTTCTGAAATTTCAGCGTATGCCAAACACCATTTTTTTCGTAGGTTGATCTATCGGCTTATATTAATAAACTTGTCTTGTCTCAATCTTTTTCTTACACATTCATGAATGACATCGATCATGTTTGCTGGATTAGCCTGTTATATAAAGTCTCCAAACCGATCTTTCTGGTTAGTGATGTATTTAAAAAGTTTCGTTGTGTAATTTTATGATATAGTAATTAATATGTAAATATTAGTTATTGCCTTTTTTATTGATTCGGGTCTATTTAATACAGTCCAGTCATTCAAATAATGGTTTCATCATGTACAGAGCTTTTAGGCTGAATATTATAAGCAATTTCAAAACCCAATAAGCGTTGGTACTTAAAGTTTTCAGGAGATCATAAAACAAGATTAAGCGTAGAATATTTTCTACCAACACACGCTTGTAGTTTTAAAAAATATCAATCTTAGACATTACTAGGTTTTAAAATCAGACAGCCGAAATTGTAAAAATGTTTACTAAACAATAGTTTTTGTAAATTAGATTCTTCTACTTGCGTATGTGGCGAATTGCAGGATGCCGATCACATCCCCTGGGAGTGTCCCCATATTTCGGATGAAAGAGAAGAGCTTCTCAAGTCGGTTCGATCAATTGTCGGACCGGTCGGCCATTGCGACTTAGTATGAAGGATAATTTTCTAACTAAAAAAACTTTCTAAAAAATTTGCAAAATCTTGCGGCAAACGAGAAGATCTCTTCTCAATAAGGCTAGGTAACTTTAATTAGAATAAAAATCACGCACACTCTAGTGCACGCTAATCGAGGTCTTGGGAAGCTACTCCTAGGAAACTTCTGGCACTTATGAAGAGCGCTTCACGTTATTTACGCCACGGTATACGCCCTCATAACGGTTGTCCAGACGTAGAGGGTGGTGGAGGGGAAAGCAAGTTTTTGTAAAGGTAAAAAGTCTTGTATAGTTTCACAGCCGTGCCGTTGTTACAAGCCGAACTATTTATTCCTGGTATCAAGCCTACCTGGTGCCATTTATTAAATCTCTTGCATCGCCTACTCGCATAGCCAACGACGTGTGCTGTAACTTGGGCAGTCATCCGTATAATTACTCACTTAACTCGATTAAATCTAAACCATGGTGATATATTTTTTGATATCAAATACTTCAGCTTAGATTGCTCTGGCTTGGACATTTCTATTATGTTTTTTAAAGTGAAAGATTGTCACTTATCGGTTGGTTATGATTCAATTAAATAGGGATGGCAAGTAATATTATCAATTTTCTGACAATATTGTTTTGCTAATAGGAAGTAAATAAAATAAAAACTAGCTCAAACGTATTTTGAATGTTTCATCATACAAACGGTGAGCCTCGAAAGTAGTCGTACGATTAGATTGCAGGATCCCAACCTTTTTTGGCCACTGTCCCCTTTTCGAAAAAAATACTCACTGCCCCACTATAGGCCAGTTTGAAATTGGTGAATTTGTCCATATCAAGATCGTGCTATAATCGTCTTAGTAATAAACAAGAATTATTGTGTTCATATGAACATTACGTATTGTTTGGCGAATTACAAAAAAATCTAAACCAAGTTTTCACGTTGTGTATATGTTTTTATTTATTGTACATATATACATAAGATAATTTATATAAGAGCTAATTAGGTATGACGAGTGGGTTGGGTTAATTAATTAGCTTACAACTAAGCGCACTGAAAAACAGTGTCAGGATAAGTCGTCACATTGTGAAAATCCATGGGCTGGCATACCACAGTACATAAATTAAAATACTTAGGTTAACAGTGACCTGAAAGTATTAAATGCTGAAGTTGTTTGACTGCTTTCTTCTGTAGTCAGTGTTGAAAATATGGACCACAATTTGTATTTTTAGTAGGCATTGTAATTATTCTTTTACATTTACTGAGAAAACTAAAAATGTAAACACAGCGATAAGAATTCATCAAATATTTGCATTGATTGCGTTGAAGCACTTGTTTTGCTAAAACATTTTATGACCCTGGGTGGGATTTGAGCAGAGATTCTTTTGTCTTCAATTTGAATGGAATTAATTACAAAGCGTTTTAATGTCTTTTTTATGCCGGTTATCTTGAAAGAATGTCTTTTTACTTTAAAATAATTCTTTTTAAAATATCTACTGTGCTTATACGTTTATAAAATTTTATGTGGCTCTTGTGAACGATTTTTCTGTTGATTAATTTTCGTTTGATTTACATCATCGGTATCCTAAAGTTTCGCGGGTTCGATTCTAACAGTAGTTAGATTAAAAATAGTTTAAAAATGCAATACTAGACGTCTATTGGGTTGAGCAACTGGCTAAAAATCAATTCTTGTATACTCTATTTCGAGATCGGTATCTTCACAGTGTCTAGATTTAAATGCGCCAATTGCAGACATGTTAAAAACCTTGAAATAAATAAAATATCAACTAATTATCATCGAAAACCTTTTACTGTATATGATATCAGAATTCTCGTATCATTAAATATTATTATAATTATGTTGATTTTATTTTATATTAACCATATTTACCACCACATGAACTTAAATTATTATATATTATAGTGTAGTTGAATCAACAAGTAAATATTTAAGAAATAGTATTGTAAATAAAAGGTAGAATTAGTTTGAATTTGAAATCAATCATTCTGATATAGCAAGGTTTCCCAAACTTTTTCTGCAATGGAACACCTCGCAAACCTGGAAATTTTAACGGAACCCTAGTAAATATTAAAAAAAAAAGTTATTTTAACACATTATTTATTTAGTAATTATTTTTAAATAGAAAACTGTAATATAAATATAAAATATGAATAATACGTAGTTTCAAGCTGTTTTTTATCAGATTTATGAGCGATATTTATTAGCGCGTCTGACCGTTCTGTCAATCTTGACAACTGTCGTTAAACTGTCGAGACTTATCAGCCGGTCAGGTAAAAATAATGTGCCCCATTGTGATAAGAAAATATGGTCGTCCGCCTTTACCTAGATCTAGATACTTAACGTCATAAACATCAGTCGCTTATCAATATGAGGTAGAAGATGTTTAAATGTGTTGCAGTGTATAAAGCCTTACCTAATTGTCGCGGAACACCTATTCAGGTTCAGCGGAACACTCATGTTCCGCAGCACATAGTTTGGGAAACCCCGTTATATAGTATTAATATTGTAAACTGTAATGTTCGATGATGTCAGCCGTTGTTTTGTAGCAATATTACTATATATCAAAATATCTAAATTAAACCTCTTAAATTAAAAAATAAATTCTGATTTAATGGAAAGAAATTTCAAAAAGGTTCAATAAAAATTGTATCAAGTTAATTATTAAATAGATTCCACTCCATATATTTGTGATGTAGATAAAATAACATTAGGGTGCGGTTTTGGTAGAGTATAAAATAAATGTAAAACTTTTATGTACTCCATTGGTTTAGATTCGCAAGTGCATTGCAATGCAACATGGTTAGTTTAGTCACGAAATGCATTTTTTCCCCTGGCGAACGTTGCATCTTCAGCAGTTTTGCGGTCCGATTCCGCTATAATTTTGCTATACAACCGAGGAAGTTTTCAATGGTTCTAGTTCCTCAGCAATCCAAAAGAGAAATTTTGAAATTCTATAAAAGACTTGAGAATTAGTTTCTTGTTATGGTCTGTGATATAAGCAGTAAAAGTGTAAAAAAGTTCCAAGACTCGTAGAAATAAAATTATAAAACAAAGTACGGATGATATTATATACATACTTGATCATCGGTGCCTAGCCCTTGTCTCAATTTTGAAGAGTTTTTAATATTTTTTTCAATGTAAAATACAGTGAAAGCCGTTTATTGGGATCACTAGGCGACTTGCAACATTTGATACTAATAACCGACTGATAACATCAAAAGATAAAAAAATCTAATTGAATAAAGTTCATTGAACAATTAATACAATCTGCTAATATTTATGTATAACTAACTATCTTATTCTTCCATATTCGCTCCATGAGTGGAGCATATGAACACCACGTGCCGCCTCCAAGAGTCCCTGTCGCTAGCCAGAAAACTTGCGTCCTCGCAGATCATACCTGCATGACGAATACATTCTATAGATAGTAATTAGCGGCCTTCCGGAACGCCGACAACCAAACGGCTTGAAGAATAGGCAGGTCAGGTTCAGACTCTCGTGAGATATCCGCAATAATTATGTGGCCGAGCTAAGTCCAGTGTCCAGGTCCGACGAACTATAATTAACAATAATATTATCATAATATTTATAGTGTTTTTCAAAGCTCGTTGCACTGTATTGAACACAACGACGAAGAATTCGTAGCGTATCTTGTATCTGGGCATTATTAGTTGAAGGAGCGTTGTGTACGCATGTTACACCAAATTTCTTTGACAATTGGAAGTCATCATCAGAAAAAATTAACATTTTTTTTCTAAAATAGTTAATGTATCTGCCACTTCAATGTCGTCGCCAATATCTACGAAGTTTTCAAATTCATCTTTAGGCATATCACTTGAAATGCGTGAAGATTTTTAGCAGTAAGTATAATTCATTACAATAGTCGATGTTTGGCAATAATACGCGGATTATCTTAAGGAATTTTGTATGATACCGCATAATGTGAAGAATTGTCCTGAAATATTGTATTTTATGGGTTGGTACTCCTTGTAGCCGTGTAAATCATTAAATGACAGTTTATAATCAATGTATCTTGAATTTTAAGACAAATTAGTTACCAACTGTTTATCTGTTTGTTGTTGGGTGTATTTTAAAATAACTTTAACTAAATCGATCTCGCAAGACTTTCAGTGTATGTAAAGTTACTGTGGTCAGGTCGACGAACCACTTGCGCCTGCATATTGCATTTTTATTCAATATGCTAGGTGCAAAACTGCAAATAAACAACGTTATTGTATTTCGCGGTTCCTCTTCTGCAAACTATCAAGTTTTACTGAACAAGTAATATTTTTATTGCTTACATAATTATGCAAAGATCATTTTCACTGTCTTGGAATGCGTTTCAGCATTCTTCCACTTCAATTTGATGAGCTATTATTTCTTGTTATTTTTTTATTTTATGATTATTTTTACAAATTATGCACACGATTATATTATGAAGTGGATGGTCATTGGATGAATTCTGTTGTCATAATATTTTTCGATTACCTAAGCCAGGGGTCTCCAAACTTTTTAACGTAAGCGCCACACTGACTCTTTCACTAAGTCCCAAGGGCCAAGACCTTGCTAATCTTAAGTTTTCTGGTTTTCATTTTTTAGCTCTCATGCCGCTAAAATTATATCCCCTTTCATATTTGATGGTTTCTCACTTTTTTAAGTCTCGCGCTAAATTACATTGTTAATTTTACAATTATTTTTACATACGTATTACGCAAATATTTTACAAATTTAACTGTGGCATGCTTGATACCGGGTATGGCCTGGGAGCCGGATTGGTGGTGCCCAAGGGCCGGTGTTGGCTCTCGAGCCGTAGTTTAGAGACCGTTGACTTAAGCTATATGAAACAGCCAAACTAAGCGACATTGAAATGTGTGCTAAATTGATTGTGCTGAGGTAGATTTTCATCCAGCTTAGATTAAGTCGGACTGATGAGAATATAGTGACAATTTTTTTTCGATAACATTACGAGTAATTTCCACTTGGTCTATTGAAGAATTATTGTTTGCTAAAAGTGCCTATGTCAAGTATTGGTAATTTTGACGGGTATCAGAAAGTGCTTTTAAATGTTTCTTCATATAATGCAATGTAACATAAAAACTGCGTTATTATCTGCCTTAATCTCGTCAGTATAATATATATATATAATATTTTATAATAAAACCAGACACTCATGATTAAATTAAAAATAAATCCAAACCTAAACTGCACGATCGATATATTTAATATATGCATTTCTTCCAATATATCACATATATATACAATACTATAATAGTTGTATTATCCCGTTTCGACTACGATAGATTCAAAATTATTCTTTATTCCAATTATTACAAATTTATTTCAATACTTCTTTTTCATACTGTATATTATTTATACAGCACTATCGTATGACGAAAATCATTTAAACATCGGGTACTTTGAAACATATCTTAATCTGTAGCATATTAATATAATTTAGACTCTAGAGTCACCGCAAATATATTGTAGGTGAGTAATGTAATATAACGTAAGTGAGAAATGAGTGTATACAATTTTCACAAAGTTTTTAGCCGTAGAAAGTTTTTCATAGCTGAAATATTTTACGAACTTGTGCAAATCGCTGTAATGGCTTTAGTACTTAAATTCGATTGGGCGTCCTTCGGAAATTCTAATTATAATTGCGGGAAGCAAAATTATATGCTTTCAGCTACACCGATCACAAATTGACGGTTCTCTAACATGGCTGAGTATTGTGAACCAATTTTTATTGTGCAAATTACAATTTAAATCTTTACAGTGGTAGGAACTTGTTAAGTCTATGTTTGTAGTGTAATTATTTATATGGAACAGTTTTAATTAGGTACACGTCTGCAAGTTGATATTTTTTTACAACTGCCACATTGTAAAGTTTATTTTTATGATTGTTAATTTCCCAAATTAAGATGGTAACCTGCTAACTAACTGTTATGTTCTCGGCGTTGACTCGAAATTTCCTTTCACAATATCCCGATTAACATATTTTCACGATTATCCCACGGCAAAACGAACGCGTTTGTATTCTTGAAACGATTTTTATTATTATTATGCTGTTTACGTAAAGAAGACAGAGCGGTTTCGCAATACTAGGTAAGTGTTTGATGGCACATGTTTTTGGTGGAATCGAATTATTACTACACTCGAACGTACGTGTCAAGCAAGCAGTTCTAAAAATACACTGAAATTAGATTATGTATTATATTCTGTAACTGAAGAAGACTTAAGGGGGCTACGCACAATCAAGTTTGCATGCGCAATCATTTGTGTGTGACCATTTTTTACATTTGTGACAGATTTTACTAATTTTAGGTGGTAACCCTGCTTGTATTTGATATAATCTATAATCTACCCCATCTAACGACATAAAATGAAATAAAAAATAAACCGTTCGTCGATATGGGATGCTTCAATAATTATTACTCCTTCATATTAACATGCTCGATTTGACCATTAAAATGCGCTGTGAGTTTCTAAAGTTAATAGTTTATATTACAAAACGAAATTAAAATAGTGGTATGTACAATTTCATTATTTAAAAAATATTGATTGTAAAATTTTTAACGATATGAAAATAATAGTAAACTTATTCAATCGGTAATTAGCAATTCTTACTAATGTTAGAGAGACTCAAGTCTGAGCTGAATACACAGTCTTTTTTTTACTTCATCACTCTCCTTGTGACGTTCGTAAAATGAAAACAATGAAATAGCAATGCTATAGTATCGTAAATTCTTTAACACGTGGTCACCGTATTTTTATGATCGTAAGTGTATACTTGCGCAAGTTCGCATGATTGTGTTTAGTAGCCCCCTGTACACAAATGCATGCAAGTGGTGTATTGCGAATATAATTTTATTATTTAAATCTACCTCATAGCCGAGAGAGATGTAGAACAGAATGCCCATTGGGTTGAGCAATTGGCTCAACCAATTCTTTTGAAAAAATCTGTCTACGCGTCTTCTTATTGCCTATACTTATTTATCCACATACTCGTTTTTCGGATCAAACATGGTAAAACAATGTTATGCTTCTAAACGTCTTCGAATTACAATATTATAAATTAATACTGTCGTTATAATTTTTACACTTATTAAACTTGCAGATGCCAAAAGTATTGGTGCAAATGATCTTTTTTACACGAGTAAAATAAAATCATATTATTTTGAGTAAGTATGTGTAGAGAATGTGTGATCGAAACATTTTTTTTAATTTTTTATAAGGTTGTGTCTTTTCTTTGCTTTTATTGCATTTTCAAACCGGTTTTATTACGTTGAACATATTTTAGCTTTGTATTTATAGCCAGAAAAAAGTGTTTAATAATTAGTGATGATACGTATGAAGTTTATGCGGCACAATGTGATTTTTTGAATAAAAATACGTTTAAAGTATGTACAGTACCATACACATCCTTGTACGTGGCATACGTTGTAATCTACAAACTCGTATTTAAATTTCGTTCGTAGATGTACAATAAATACAGTTGATGAGAACGATACATATGGAAATTCACAAATTTCAAATAGTTTTAACTCACGTAATAATCTATAAACCACGCACGATTTCCCGAGGGGTTTATTTTATTTAAGGACGGGCCCGAGTAAATGAATATATACACTATGCTACGTGTCGATATAGTCATTAATCTGAACAGTTTCTTAATTATTGAATAGTTCAATAAACAAACACTTCAGATGTTCCGCGCCGCTACCAACTTTTTGTCAACTGTTTAAACACTTCATCATCAGTTGACACAGTGATGTCGCGCTGTTGTGTCAACACTATTGAGAAGCCTCTGACAGTATGTTGACGACAAACACACAGACTTGGCAGCCTTTGTCCCCGGTGATTCAAATAAGGTTGTTGTGTAGTACATTGTACACCAAACTCAATTAGCATACTGCAGACGGAATCACCAATTACTTTGACTGTCGTAAATTTGAATAAATTGTTCAGTTCGGTGTTTTCTTAGAATCGTGATTCAAGTGAAATACCAAGATTTGTATTAACACTCATCACAGTAGCATAGGTCGGTCACATTATATTAAGTGCATATTTCCTGTCTCACACTATAAAACCTTATTCGATTTATAGTTTATTTGCGTCATGAATGTTATTATATCTTTTTTATTATTTTACATATTGAGAACATTACAAATTATTGTTTAAAAGCATTTATAATACGACATATTTATATCAATATCAAGACCTCAAAATATTTTAAAACATATATACTAATTTCTCGCTCAGGTGGAAAATATCAATAACCGAGGCATTTCGTCAAACAACTATTATCCTTAGTATTGTCATTACTACTGGCAGGCTAGTTCTGCACTTTGAAATAAAAAATAACTAATGTTTTCGATTTCTTAAGTACCTATAAGAAATAGAGATTTTCATCAAGATATTTTAAATATTTTTGATTTTTTGTTCTCGAGAAATTGTTCATGTGAATCTCGAAAATTTCATTTTTCTTACTTATTTAATGCATTGGAAATTAAGCGTCGTTCATTTTATTTGATAAAAGAACATGTGAAACAGCATTAAACACAATAAAACAAACATCGACACAGAATGAAAGAAACTTTTTATCTTCTTTATCTTTATATTTATAACTTAAATATAATATATTCCTTGCTGTATCTTTTTCCATGTGTATTATCTGTGGAACGTTTACTAACAACAACAAAAACATCTCCATACTTGCTAAAAAAGGTATTTATTTCTCAATCGCGAGAATTTTAATAAGTCGCAAGTTCACAATCACTCACCACACACACAGACTTTCAACCGCCAATTTTCATTATTAGAAGTGGATAATTAAAAAATAGACATACGACTCGTTACATTGAGCTTTTTGGATTTACGATTCCCACATTAGATAACGATGTGGAAATATACGTGTAATAATTAATCCAGGGTAATTTTCAGAAACAACAGAAAAAAGCTCTAACCCGACGGACGAACTAAATCGGAATTGTAGGTTTCTTTTTACCGATAGCTTAGTCTTTTGATGCTGAGATAGAATAGCGCGTATTGCACGGATGATAGGATGATGGTTGAATTATCCCAGTCACAATATTAAAATAATTTGAACTGGACGCATAAGACGGATCAGAACTTCGCGTTACAATTGTCTCATCATGTTTTACGGGTATAGGTCGTTCAACATTCGTCAAAATACTATTTTTTATTCGGCAACGGCACTGATTATGGTATATTAACCGGGTGATGATTATGGTATCCCAATCAACGCTATTGGCAAAATCTTTTAATCCGCTGAACGTTAATTGTTTTCGCCTGCGTCTAACGTGTACTTATTATTCCATTAGCGATTTCACTGATAACTTTTATCTCTGAAAATAGACTACACATTACCTACTCGTTCAAAATTTTCTACGTGCCATGAATAACTAAATGTACCGCTGAATTCAATTGGTCTAGATTTATGAAGAAATACCAACTGAAGTAACTCTATTGACCCATTTACTATGTATAATGTGGGATATTTGTCAAGCTATGTCATTAATATTGACGTGTCACAGTACACATAGTCTTTCAAAAAAATGTTTTATAAATCAGTGCCATATTTGTTTAAAGTGTAAAAATGAGGCCAGAATATTTTGTATTGATATACGTTATCATACGAACTACAATATAAGCAATTAATGTAATCAAAGGTTGGATTGTCATAACTTCATTGCGTTATGATTTGGCGATTTTATAAATAACTAAACGTAGTACAACAATTTTTCAAGAACTTGAGAAAAGAAAATATTCGTTAATATTGAAAAAATTTCACAATAATGAGCTATAATTTTTAATGGTATATCAATGGAAAAAATATTTTAAATTTTAATTATATCAGTTAATAGATTCCATAGATAGATATTTCAGCCTTCCTTTTTTATCAAGGCTACAATTAGATAGAAATCTTCTTGTACAAACATAATCAAAGTGATAAATTTACTCAGTAAACGTAATAAATTATCTTCTTGATAATCATGATTACTTAACTACATTTAAACGGTTTATCATTTTTGCAAATCTGTATAATTATTATTTGATGTATTTTTTCAACAGAATTGAAATAGTTTTACAAAGCAAATGCGAAAATTGGAAAACGATGAAAAATGACGATAATACATTTTTCTATATTTATGTTATAAAACAGAAAATATATGTCTACTGTTTTACTTTAAGCTTTTAATATAATCTGTGAGATACTAAATATTGTATATAGCCAAAATAAATTTGCAGGTAACAACGTGAATAAAATTTATTTTGATAAGGTCTGAGTTTGAATCTATCCAAAGCTTAAGCCGAGTATGGCTGGTAAAAAAATATAAATACAATGAAACATTAAATATTTCATTAAAATATATATTATTATTGTGTATACTGTATATGTATTCACGATTAAGGTGCTTCTTTTTATATTTTATTAAAGCTTACAAATATATGAATATGAATTTATACAGATAGAATGGCTTTTTATTATTTACTTCTAAATCAGCTGTTAATTTTCGTTGTCGGCGCGCAGCGTTCTGTTTTATCAAAATTTGTTTCATACATTAACATCCCGCTCCGTTACGAGATGGCGTTGGATGTTTTTTTCGTACTGGCATATTCCTACAATACAATAATAAAAACACCATTATAATAATAACTATAATTATTTCGGTATGTAAAATTAATTTTAAACTTTATCTCTAATTTTAAATCCTAGGATTCCTTAAAAAATATGCTTAATTCTATTAAAACTATTACTGTAAATCCTAAAATAATAATAAATGCTAATACGATTTTATTTGGTCTTAGAAATTTATTACAATATATTTTATTTAATATAGTATAAAATAATTATATTTAAATAGTTCTGGTTTTGTTTTTACTAATTACCCGCTCATATCACTTATCAGCCAAAGTTTTGATAAACTATTGAAGAAAAAAGGGATTTAAATTCTATATTCCTGAAATTAGGTATTCGTAATCAACCTGGATTAATTTAGCGCCGCGCTTGGTTGCAACGACATTTAATTATGTAAATCTGTGCTATTCCGCGATAATGGCGACCTCTACGCGTTCTACCCCTTGGATGTCATGTATTTCTCAGGCACCACGTCGACAACTAGCCGACGTCCGTTATACCAATTTCCATTAAATTTTAGCTGACTACACATTAAATTTAATTAATCGTACATTCGTTTATATGCTAATTTGATTCTGTATGATAGAAATGCATATCGATTATTATTTGGTAAATTACAGCTGTTTTATGATGTATTTTTTAAAAATAATAACTGACTTCGTGAAATTTTCTAAATAATAGCACATAATACTTTTATTTATAACGAGGCGATAAACTGAGAGATTATATTTTTGAACTGTGCTTTATTGATTGTTTATAAATTTATAACCTAATAGCTGCTTACATGAAAGCCGACATTGAATTTTTATTTAATTCCTTTTCCACGAACCGGTTGTATGCTAAATATATATTTTTTAAAAAATACGTTTTGAGTAGAATTTTAATGTCCATTGTAAATTCTTCAAATATTTTTTATTTGGTCATAGATGTTATCGTACACATTATCTTTGATAATTTCGGCTAATTCCTCGATAATAAAGGTTAAATGTCAACGATTAAAAACCGATGCTCATGTCTTTTAATCGTTTGCTGCCGAATCGTTTCTACGAAAACTTTTAAGTGACCGTTCACTAAACTAATATTTAAGTTTTTTTTATGATTTCTTCATTTCAATATCGACCCCTCAAGTAGAGTGTACACGGATTCTAAAAAACTGTTATAGCCATAATAAATTCACTTAATTATAAATAGCTCGATAAAATATATATTTTGTTGATGGGTATTTCCGTTTTTAAAATACCCTATAATAAGAAGATAACCTCTATTGTTGACTGGGGTTTGATTTAGCATCGTGCGTTGATAATGAATTGGACAGCGCTTAAAAATGTTGTTGAATATTTCTTTGTTCTGAAAATAAGAATGAAATCATTGTATTGAATTATGATGTTGGTAAATTTAAATATTTTTTTTTTACCATGTCCGCTCCGAAAGCGGAGCATATGGATTCTTACAGTATGAAAATATCCAATCCAGAAATGGAATATACGGATCTCAGAAATGTGATAACAAAATTTAATTTTTCACAAGAATTGGTTTTCAGTCAATTGCTCAACCCACTGTGAATTCAGTTCAGCGTATTTGGATTTGTAATTTATATTTAATTTTAAGCATCCTCAATCGATAATAGATTAACGTCTGTGTCAGTTAGTTCTTTTACTATAATTAATCGAAATTTGTTTTTGTATTATAATTTTTAATAGACATACATGCTGTAAATTCTTACATAATATTGATGAGTCCGCACTTTTGTTAACTCGATAAGCTTCCATGCTTAGGATCGGAGACTTAGGATTCAAGTCCTATGAACTGTAATTCCATACTACGGCCCGCGGGCTAACATCGGCCTTTGTGGACTATCAATTCGGGCCCCGGCCATGCCCGGCATCTGACCCACCATAGTCGATTGTGGTGATATTGTAAATTTTACAATGTAGTTTAGCGTGAGACCTAAATAAGAAAAAACTATCAATTCTTGAAGATAATAAAATTTTTGGCTTCATGAGAGCTAAAAATAAACAAGAAAACTTGGAAGGAAGTGAAATTGTATGTTTTTATGATATAGGCAGATGAGATTTAGTGTGTTCGTTAGGCTAAAATATTTGGAGACCTCTAGTGTAGGGCATAGATGTGAACCAGTTGGGGGTTGAATAGTAACAGATCTTCGTATAAAATCTATTACTACTCCGTGGTAGTCAGGTCACTGCTTCAGTGCTCATATTGTGTTGTATATCAAATTTAACTTGATGTCTTTAATGGTAACCCGATTCCATGATCGTTTGCAGCATGTTGCTTCGATCATCCACTCTCTTCTTCAATGATATTGGACTTGTGGGGGCCTGCCTACAGGGGCGAATGTTGGTCGCAACTTCTTCAAATACCATCTAGAGATGTTTGTTCTGAAAAAGAGAAGCGCATTAATATTTTTAAATTTATCATCACACTTTTTTGGAGCATTACCTGTCGTTCTAGATTAAATTAGTATGCAAATACATGTTAGTTATGTGTCAGCATTAGCAGGCAATTATTTATATGTCCAATTAATTTTGAAAAAATGCGGGTCAATCAGGAATATTAATTATTTCGATCCGCAAAAAAAAACAACCTGTCATCCAAGATACGTGTTTATCGGACCACATTTCATTGAATTTATATTGATTAAGAAGCGTTATAAAATATTGTTTTAAATATCTCTTATAGATCGTATTTTATTCATTTTATTTTCCGTTTGAGTTTTTCAAAACATAGAAAAGGCGGGTCCCTCTCTTTCGTTGTCCTAAATTGTATTTTTTTTTATCGATTTCGTTAATATTATGTTTACCTGATATTTGTCAGCTTGGTCAGATGGAAATAGACATTAATAAATTTTGCCATCTAGGTCGATAGTTTTCTGTCAAAGTGGGCCGCGCAGCCTCCGTTTCCATGTAAAGCAACGAAACAATGGTATACCAAGTAATGTTTTACAATAAAACTGTTGACATTGTAATTTATTAAAATATCGGTGCTAATAAATGTAAAGATTTTTTAGAATAACTATTTGAAAAGCGATTTTTATCGATCACCATCTCCTAATAATAATAATAATAATAATATTATGGCCCACACTTACTACTGATGGGTCGTCTATTCCAAACCGATTGGGTAAAAATTGTCAAAATATTATCTTAGTGTAAACTTGATTTTTTGGATTTGAAATATGAGAAAGAGTTAATTAATAAAACAATAGTAAAGTTAATATCAACTCGCATGTTATCACTATTTAATAAATGCTTACTAATAATATCACATATACTAATATTGTATTTTTCGTCTTTGTTTCAGGTATGCAAATGAATACTTCTCATTATGGCTGTGTCTAGTACGTGCCACTCTCGTCGTGCAACTTTGACACAGTCTCCTTGACGAAAAAAGGAGAGTGGAAACGTTTAGACCGGAAAATTTTAGACATTCGACATTTAAGCACAATGCAAGATGACATAAGGCAGGTAAGGCATTGAATAATAATAATATAATACTTACTTCAAAATTATTCGACCGAAACATCGTATTATTATACCAATTTGTTTGGATCATTTTGATTTATTTTTGTTTATCGCTCTCCGTAACTAGATAAGAATATTAATTTAATATAAAACGACATTATATGTTGTACATAGTATTATATGTCATTATAGGTCTACATTTATCCACTGTTTAATGAAGGTACCTCCTGATATTTCTTACGCAACTTAGAACTGTGCACCTCGTTGCTATGTATCTGTAGAATTTTACTTCTTTTGATCGGATCGCTTTTAGGCCTATGTTTTAGACAATTCGAACCTATCAGGTTCCACTTTTTAGAGTTAGTTGTCTAGACAAGCGGTCCTCAATCTTTTTGGCTGTTGGGGAGGGGGGATTGTGTGCCTCCCCTGTTTTTAGGTATTGCTCTATCTTAAGATTTCTACTTTCGTACATTCGTTCAAATTTTTTTGTTTGTAATTTCTGTTTTCGTACCTAGTAAGTCGCGTATTGTATGTTTTCTGTGTCTGCCCTAGAGTTTGGTATGCCCCCCCTTCAAAATAATTTTTGGTTTGTGCCTCCCTTGAAGGTCTCTGTGCTCCACTGGGGGCCATATACCCCGGATGAGAATCACTGGCCTAGGCGACTCTTTAACTAACTATCTTGATGTATTTATAGCTACGCAAGTTATATTCAGTACGAACCTTTCTGTTCAACGATCTGTTACTGTACGTTCATGAGCTTCTGTTCAATATTCATGCTTTGCATGTGAATTGTAATTATATATCTATGTATACATATTCACACTTGGTGATGCTCTAACAACATTATCAATCTGTCTGTATATTGAATACATTATTCTTGGTATACAGTGATGTATAACAATAAAATCGATTGTCCTATTTTGGAATGTTGGGATGGCCCGATGCACGAAATAAGATATATTAGTATGTATAAAATAATATAAGAATTAGCATTATTAAACAATTGAATTTATTTGTTACAAGTTACGATAAAAATACAATTCAATGTATTACGGAGGTAGATGTCCTCCGTTAGTGTAATATTTATGCTGTGGAGTGTAGGAAGTCTGAAAGAAAAACACCTCATAAATCCGTATCTACTCCCGAAATGCAGCATGTGGATGCCATACAGCGTCAAGAATCCTCATGACTGGTCTTGTATGTTTTAGTTTTATATTAACATTGTGTGAGTAGCTAACGAAACCCACTATTACAATAATTGTTGAACATATGATACAATATCTTTCTAAAATAGACAGCAAAAGAAAATAGAACAAACATTATTAAAACATTCTCAAACCATCCCTCCAAGGACATCCGATTTTGTATTATTTATATTTCAATCAGTATGAAGGTATGACGGAAGGAACATTTCCTTAACCCTTTGACTGCTGAGCAACTATATAATATCATTGTCTGTGTTAATAACAAATAACACTCCACATAGTTTTACAATCCTTATTTATCGGAAGTTTAATCTGCAAACCAGCTTCATTTGTGTAAAATGTTCGGAAGCAACAAAAACTTTGTGTGAATGTGTATGTTACTGTTTGTACTTGACTGGCGTTTACAAGTCATTTCAACTATTCATTTTTGTGTGTGTACGATAAAAATATTAATGCTGAATAAAATAGTTTTTCAACCATGAATGGAGTAGGCTGGTTCGCAGATTAAGACACCGTTATGTCTACATTTTTTTTGAAATTTCATGTTCAATGATTAAGGTAGGTTTGTAAGTAAACTGTCAGTTTGTTAAATCGACAATTATGTTGGTATTTCTAATTACTATATTTACTAAAAGAATTTTTATTTTCAACCGTTTAACTGCTAAACAATATAAAATATATATTGTATGTGAAAGCACTAAGGAAGATAGGTTGTTTTGCAGTCTTTGTGTCTAGATTTTTTTAAACGCCATGCACAATGAAAAACAAAGGTATATTACCTTGTGTGGTATTACGAAAAATAATGTATGCTTCTGATCAAAAATAATTATAAATGGAATAATTTTCCGCTAAGATTCCAAGATTTTGAAAAATATTGCAGTACCCAAAAGGTCTATTTCGGGTATAAACAATAAAATCATACATATTTCTGCCAGAGCGATTCCTTCATTAAACACGTACGCTGATGTCATTTTGCGGGGTAATGGAACTTGATATCGCATAATATATGATTTCGTCCAGCCCGAAGCGGAAGAATTATTGTTCAGTGTATTTAATAATATATACTATTTAAAGAAATAGCTCTGTGTGAGGCCATATAACTGTATTATTCCGACCCATGACTTATGGCGTATATCAATCACAAAAAATGTTATCCATGATGAATTGAAAATAACTATATTTTAATGACAAAAGGCTCTCTGTTTGCCCACGCCTTCTTATGTACACCAGATCAGCGTTTCTCAACCTCTTTATCCATGCAAAATTGGAGAAACATTTTGCGGCCCGGTAAACGCAGAAAGAGAAACCATTGTGTATTTATTTTTAACATGTAGCATAACAAACAGATAACGGACTTATTTCGAATACAAACAAAAACATAACATTAAAAAAATGTTTATTGAAATAATCCGACCTGTATATTGATCGTTTATAAAAAGACTTTTGCGTATTTAAGAAGGCAACTTTAAATGTAAAAAATTGTGCGAATTCTGCTGTTGCATTTTCGACAAAATAGTATAAGCGTGGCTTCAATGTTGTTTCGCTGCATTGACATCCAAACAGTTTCTCAGCTTCGTTTTTGGTGTTGACATTGCAGAAAAATTCTTCTTACATGATTTTTTTTTTACATCATATTTGCTCCCAACGCTGAGCATATGGATCCATACAGTGTGAAAATATCCTCCCCGGAAGAGGAGCATATGGATTTCTACAATGTGAAGCACGAAAATTGTTTGTCAGACAAATATTCAACCCAATGGGCATCCAGTCCTATATTTTTCGGATTTTCATAATCTGACAGATGCGGGATCGAACCCGGATTGCTAGGTGCGTTCGCTACCAACTACGCTAACCGGGGAGACAAATACATGAATGGGTAATCGAATATGCGGATAATAATTTAGTTACTATGTAATTTATTCTTCTTCAATTTATGATATGCCAAAATACCATGCGAACACTGTAAAATGCAGTGCATTTGTTTTTAGTAGTATTTTTTTAATTTTTGGCATAGGCATTTAAAAATATGCGATACGCATTTTCGGTTATCGGCCAGCAGATAATTTCCGTGGACCGTCGGTTTGGAAACCCTGCACTAGATCTAATCGTCTTATTTCAATAATTTTTAGTTACGGTTACGTTTGCTTATCTGGGTATGTTTGTTTTTAAAACCGTGAAAATTTTCTTACATATTAAAATAAACTGCAGGACAAAAAACGGACTCCAAATAAGTAACCAAAATATGCTTTTAAATTAACAATTAGCAAACGTTGAGATGACGTATTTTAAAGATTTAATTATAAGGAATAACTCGTTTATTACTTATATAGGTGTAAGGTCCCACAAAAAGAGCTGTCATTTTTAATTTTCGCCGCAAAATTTTCACCATTTTTTTTACAATTTCTACGCAAAGTTTGACTGTGCACTTTTCTTTAATTAAACACAGCCTTTTTACTGATTGCATGCAAACAAATTGTCTGGGCTTGGCGCAAAAAATGGTACATTTAAAATATTAGGTCGGTTCATATGAAATTGCCGATTTTCGTTTAGTCGTCAATGA